>PVKU01006292.1:0-106627 GCA_004027475.1 Anoura caudifer
CACTCTCACTCTCTCATTCTCCTTTTGTTCCTTTCTCTAAAATCAATAAAAACATATCCTGGGTAAGAATTAAAAAACAAAAATAGTAAACTATAATTAGAGTATTCAGGAATTGGGAATTGCCACTGACATATATATCCTCCAAAATTTATATATATGTAAACTATATAAATTACATATGCTATCTATATATTACACCACATTCAATATTCAGGTACAAGAATTGATACATCTCTGTAATACGTATTTGCATTTTATAAAACAGTAGCATAGTTTGGATATCTCTCTAAGTCATATAGATATACCTAAATTTTTTAAGGTCAAAAATAGCATTCAATATATAATTATTATTATCACATCTAATTAATGTAACCAATTTTTATCAGCAATCCTTTTTTACTTTTATAAGTTGATTCATTTAATTTTTTAAGTGTTGCAAAGTACATAGAGATGCAAAGTACATCTTTATATATTTGGCTTAATTCACAGAATACTGGCAAGTAAAACTGCTTATTGAATGGAATCTCAAATTAATGCATTATTATGTAATTTAAATTTGAACATATCCCTAATAGTATAAGTTACTTATACTCATTAAGTGGAGAAATCAAGCACCTGGAAGAATATAAGACTTGCCAAATGCAGTATGAAAATATAAATAAGAACTAATATTTTTTATTGTACTTACTGACTAATGTTCTCTATGCACTTACAACTTCTTTACTTATTTATTTTTTTCATTGCTACCATTTTATTTATTGTTGTTCAAGTACAGTTATCTCCATTCTCCTTTTACCACTTTCCCCCACCCCACCCACCCCCACCTCCACCCTCAATCCTAACCCCTTTGGCTTTGTCCTTGGGTCCTTTATCCATGTTCCTTGGCAACCCTTCCCCTTCTTCCCCACATTATCTTCCTCCTCTGTCCCCTCTGATTACTGTCAATTTGTTCTTTATTTCAGTGTCTCTGGTTATATTTTGCTTGCTTGCTTGTTTTGGTTAGTAGAATTATTTACAGGTAAGATCATATGGTATTTTTTTTTCACCTCCTCGTGAAAAGCATTATTTCACTTGGCATAATGCTCTCCAGTTCCATCCATGCTGTTGCAAAGGGTACGAACCAAGGTTGTGGGTTTGATCCCCAGTCAGGGCACGTATAAGTGTCAACTGAATGAATGTATAAATAAGCCGAACAACAGCTTCTTTCAATATCACAACACAAGACCTCCTCACAAGAGCCTACAAAATGGGCATGCTGTTATTATCCCCAACTACAGAGGAAGAAACAAGCACATAGAGAAGAACCAGATCGTAGCCGCGGCAGTATTAACAGTAGTTTCAGTTTTGTGGCAGCAGGTTACAGTCACACAGGACTCATCATATGCCATGCCCTGTTGTATTGAATTCGCTCAAACAACAATATAAGATAAAATTATTTTGATGGTTATTTTACAGAAAAGGCAATGAGGCCCCATCTCAGGTATGTTTCATGTGATATTTGTTAAGATGGATCAATTACCATGTGTTATTCACACTATTAAGAAAAGGCATATATTTACTCACTCCTTTAATGAATGTTTCCTTAATAACTATTGTACATGTAACATTTATGCCTGGGATTTTGGGGCTCTTTGCTCTTCATTCTATACAAAGGTATCTATAAGAAGGTGTTTTTAAATTTTGCATCAGCTTAGTTACTTCTACGCAGATTCAGGAAAATCCTGTAAACCAATATAAAATAAAGTAATTTGATCACGTAAGCAAACAGCTCTCCTAAAAAGGAGAGAAAAAACAAACAATATTTTCCTCACCTGGGAAGCATTTTGATTACCAGACAAGTTTACTTATTAAGACTGTTTCCTCTCTGTACCCATAATCCTAATCTTTTATGCCAAAAATGTTTCTAGCCCAAGTCACCTTCTCACACTGAAGACTTATCTTAAACCAAACCAGTTGGACCCAGACCCCAAATAGCCTAAAAATATTTTCCCCTGATGTCTGCATTAGGAGATTTACAAAGATTATTCCAAGGCAGTGTTCTTTATACCTGCTTTGGTCAAAAAATTATTTTGTTTGATCAGTAAGTTTTCGGATATCTTTTTCATTAGACAACATTGCACAGAGATCGTGATCAAAATTCCTAGTGAATGACACTTAAAATTCACACTTTATTCTTTTTGGAAAGAAATGAAAAGAAGTTGTTAAAGGCCCAAATCCAAAGTTGACCACCTTTTGTTTGACTCTCCTTCTCTGTAAAATGAGAATATTAACACTACCAATGCCACATAGTTGTTATAAGGTTGGGATTAATTGTCATATGATTAATTTCTTCCCATATAAGCTCTCAAGAGACATTGATCATTTTTCACATTTATCCCAAGGAAAATTAGCTAATGAAATTTTAATGTTTTCCCAAAAGGAGAGGGAAATATCATTAGATGTTCAGATCAATCAAGGGTAATATATTTATATTATATTTGTGTACTTACATAATATGTAATATAACAATATAACAACAATATTAATATAACATAAATTCAAAGTTAATTAGAGCCTTTCTATCCCTAATAAAGTTTCCAAAGAAAGCTTTCTATTCTTAAGAAAGCTCCATTTAACTTTGGGTTGCAGCTGTGTGTTCCGTTCCAGATAACCAGAAAGCTGTGCATGCGATTTTAGGCACTGGCCTGGCATGTAGTACTGTCCCCCAGGGAGTCCATGGGAGATGTGATTAGAATAAGGCCAGATTGCCCATGGAGCTCCACTGTCATAATTGCCACACTCTCCTTTTCAGTGAAATTATTACATACATCAGCTATTAGCGTGTCTTTCTATCAAAGAACAATTATTACTGGACAATGCCACAGTCAGCTCCTCATGAAGTTTATTGGTAAAATGAAAAGAAATGGGGAAAACTGTGGAATTAATATGTTAAAGACTGGAACTGATTATCTAGACTGAAAAATGAGAGTATATTTCAATTAACATTTGCCAATTATGGGAAATCCAAATTCAACTTAATCGACACCTGTATCAAATCCTTCAGGCCTATAAATTAGCTCCCTGAGACACACAATTCCAGGAAAGTTTAACAGAGGCATCTACAATTGATGTGTTCTCAGTCTCACAGTATGCCAAGGACTGCATTTAGGTGTCACTGGGCTATTTCAGCACTACTGGAGATGAACAAATTACTCATCCACAGATCCTAGGAGTTTAACAAAAGGTCTATTTTAAGTTTTCTATATACTTTGAGAAGATTTGGGGAGAACATATGAGATTAAGAAGTTTTACAGAATATGGTAACAGATTTTATAATGCAAGAAACACCATCATTTTTTCAACTATTTTTGTCTATCAGTACAAGCTCTTCATCACCATAGAAACTCATAATAACATTATCAAATAATTTTACACTTGGTAATTGCCCACATAATAACAGGTGTTAACAGCAGAGTCTAATTCTACTTGATATTGTTAGTGCAAGAAAATATTTAATTTTCAGGAATATGTGGACTCTAGCTTGGATGTAAACACAGAAGAACATAATGCAAATTAAATGTAAGCTACTAAGGGAGGTAAGTAAACTTAGAAAATCAATTCTTCTAAATTCATTCATTTATACTTGCTCTTACACCAATTAACATATTATTGTTATTATGTGTTACTGGACCATATTTATCATTTTTGTCTAAAGAATGAATCCTACCTAACTATTAAGAACATGACAACAAAGTAATTCTAACAGTTAAATGTCAGAGAAATGATTGTGAAAACACATTGTTGTTATTAATTAGTCTCCATAATTAACACTTGTTACAGATTAGAGAATTTACCAATAATTTGATTTATTATATTTTCAGAAAATATCAATTGCATAAAATGCTGATAATGTCTAAATAAAAGGCATAAAATATCAAAATAATTGCATGAAAATCAAAATAGATGAACCGTAATCACTGATGTATCTCAAATCCCTAAATAATAGGTCTTCAATCCTCATAATTATTCCAAGAAATATTGTAACAATTGGCAAATTTTAATATTTATTTTCTCTCTAAATATTTTCATATTACTTTGAAGAAAAAAATCCATTAACTTAAGTTTTATCAAACCTATATTTTTATAGAATATTAGAAATTCTTAAATAAGTAGAAACCAAACATTTAATTAATGCAGATATTTTAATAATGTTAAATAACAATAAAACATCCCTGGATCCTTTTGTAATGTGTTCACTTGGCTAGGCCAAACTGAATTTTCCAGAAATCTTTTTCCTACAAATGCCCTAGTGGAATGGGTCATAAAAATATTCTTATGAAGAATATTTGAAAGACAGAAATGAAGCCACAGCCATTTTGTAGATCACATTGAACTGCCACTTACCTACATGCTCATCTTGTTAGCGTGATACGGCTCCTTGTTCTGCAAATACTCTACCGTACCTGGGATCTTCCTTCAGCTCCTATGACCCCTGGTCCAGGTGTGTATGTTCAGGTCTCTAATGGAGGATCCTGGCTAATACAAGACACTCATGAAATGAAACTAAGATACAACAAGAACTGACATCAGTGTCAGCTTCTCCCTATGGGCTTCAGTGCGTGTTTGCAGGTTCAAACTCATTCTTGCTCTCATCTGCCAAAGCCAAGGCTGGAATGAGGCAAACGAGACACAGAGGGCACGAAGTTTAAGGAGGCCTTCACCGTCAGAGCCATACAGACGCAGGTGCCATGTTTCTTTTAAAACGTGGTCTCTAATAAAATAATCAAACGTATAAAGCAGCATGTAACAGTGTGACAGTTAACTAGGTGAAACAGACCATACTATAATAAAATATTGTCTATTTATTCTAGATTTGAAAAGTTGGGAATGATATTGACACATGTTATTTGTATTCAAATTCAAAATATTAATGATAGTAAATGATCCATATTGCATGCTTAATAAAGAAGTCAAACTCAATTAAATCATATCCATGACAGCCTCTGTCCATATGTAGGAAAATACTGCACTTTTGAATAGTGTTTACAATTTTTTACATTAACTTTTACTTGACACTATTGACAAAACCCAGGAACAAAAAGCAATTATGTTATGAGAGATCACAATTTTGCTTCAACCCCCTCAGATCCTGCAAGTGCCTAAACCCACATCATTTTGCTGTTTGACATGTCACATGGATTATAAGGGCTTTACAGAAAACAATATGTTCCCACTTGTTAATTCTTCCCACAATGAGCCTCAGTCCTGACTGTGCTTCAGAATTTGAAGAATAATTGGCAAATGTGGATATAGACTTAGATGAGGGTTTTTTTGTTGTTGTAGTTTTTCTTGTTTTTTGTTTGTTTTCAATGGAATGAATATTCAGTATTTTCTCTACATCTGTGAAATTCATAGTCCCTTTGAAACCTCAAGTTTGGGGTTGGATTAAATTTAAGGAGATAAGAAAATCCACATTTAGTTGAGCAACACAAAGTCCTTGGTTATTTCAAGAAGCAGCCAATCTTGACAACATTTGAGTTAGCAGTTTCATTTATAAAGGGAGTGCTTCTCTCTCTCTCTTTTTATAGTTAAATGAATTTGTTTACACCTTGACAATGCTGTTATTAAAACTGTATTTTTGAAGGATATTTTAATATAGTATAATGTTACAGGAAAAGTTACAAAAACTATATATACAATTTTATATAATTTCCTAATTATGAATTCATACATATTTGTAAGCATCTATGAGTTATTTTTTTTACTGCTGTTTTGATTCAAATGTTGCATACTTGATTTTATGTTTGTACATCTTTTTTTCCTCTGAAAATTTTGGTGTGTAACAATTCTATCTCCAAATGGCCAATAAGCACATAAAAGGATGCTCAACATTACTAATCATTAGGAAAATACAAATCAAAACCTTGATGAAACACCACCTCACACCTATCAGGATGGCCACTACAAAAAGAACAGAAAAATGACAAGTATTAATTAGGATGCTCACATCACTACTGACTTTAAAAAACACAGTTGTGACATGTGTTTTAATTTTTTCACTTTATCTTACTCATTACTATAAACAAAAGTGTCAACCAACAATCACAGTAGAAATATACCTTGACAGCCTGTTTTTAAACATTTACCAGCACAAGACTGTCCAAAAGTTACCTCATTCAAGAAGCTTTTTTTTCCCTTATGTGGAAGCCCAACTCCCAGACTGTGTTTAAAAACAGGGCCTGGGATGAGGTGCTACAGTTTAAATGAGGTGAAAAGTCAGGTCCTTATTCCTACAGGGATAGATCGTGCTCTTACACGAGACGGAAGACACAGCAGAGTGTTCTCTATCATCACCAAGTGAGGATGCAGCCAGAAGGCAGCCCTCCGAATGCCAGGAGGAGGACCCTCATTATCAACACAGTCTGCCATCCCTTGATCTTGGGCTTTCCATTCTTCAGAACTGTGAAACATAGATGTCTGTTGTTTAAATCAACCAATCTATGCTGTTTCTTTAGCAGCCTGAGCAGACTAAGGCAGTCCTATCTAAAACGTGAGCATCAAAGGAGGTTGTTCCCCTATCTTCCTGTCTTCTCGGGAGGGTAGGAGCCTCTATTTAAAGTAGCATGCTCCGCTATCTGTCCTCTTCTCCCTATACATATACAGACAGACAGATGATCCTTGCCTTACAGTGGGGTCATATATCAACAAGCCCACTGTAAATTGAAAACAGTGTAAGTCAAAAATGCATTTAATAGTCCTTACCTTTTGAACATCATAGTTTAGCCTAATCTATTTTAAGAGGGCTTAGAACACATACATTAGCTTACAGTTGGGCAGTTATCTTGCATTTCATCTCAAGAGTAATTGCTTTCCCACCAATTCAAAAGCACCTGTGCACCCCAATGGTCACAGCAGCACAATCTACAATAGCCAAGTGCCGGAAAAAGCTCAAGTGACCACCAGTAAATGAATGGATGAAAAACTGTGGTACATTTACACAATAGAATACAATGCAGCAGAAGGAAGGAGCTCCTGCCCTTTGCGACCACATAGATGGAACTGGAGAGCATTATGCTAAGTGAAACAAAACAGGTAGTGAAAAAGAAATACCATATAATCTCACCCATAAGTGGAACCTAATAAACAAAACAAACAAGCAAGCAAATATAGCTAGAGACAAGGAAATAAAGAACAGTGTATCCAGAGAGGAGGCAGGAGGGGGACAATGGGGCAAAGAGGGCAAGGGTCATCAAGGAACTTGTATAAAGGATCCGTGGATGAAGGCAATGGAGGGGAGGGTTGAATGTGGCAGGTGGGTGTGGGTACAGCAGGGGAGAGTAATGGTGGGAAGTGGGGGCAACCATAATTGAACAATAATACATAAGAAAAAAATAGGAAAGCAGAATATGTAAAAAAAAAAAAAAGATACTGCCTAGAAAAAAGAAGCATCTCATTATCAATAAAATGCTACAATTTGTTTTTTAAAAGAATAATTGGTTTCCTCTTCTCACTAGAAGTAGAAAACATAGATGGACATTTTGTAGACATAGTAGAGTGTGAAAATACAAAATACAATATAAAAAAAATGCTGGCAAAATAGTACACTGCAAGGTATCTGTCAGGGTCTGTGTTTGCTGCCACTTTCCAACATAGCAGGAGAGTATCATACTGCATATCCCTAACCTGGAAAAAGATCAAAATTCAATATTGGGAGTATGGTTTCACCTGAATCTGAATCAACTGTGCATCATAAGGTTTAAAAATGGTATGCTGAACCATTTTAAATCGGAGGCCTTCTATATATGCATGTTTCTACCTCTATATCTATCAATATATTTATTAGCAATCTATCCTGTCATCATCTATCTATAGAGAGAAAAGTCAAAAATTAAGCCTTTAAAATCTCATCACTGATCATGGGACTTATCCATTAATTAATGATGTTAATCAGTTTTTTCTGTTTCTTGACCATTCCCTAGTTAATTGCCAATTTTACCTGCTTCATGTCTCTTCATTTTGTTCTTTAATATTTATTACCAAGTTTAACATCTTAATTAAACCTAATCATCTTGAGTTTAGGCTCTTTTTTGTAATCTGCTGTCAATTTTCAATACTTTATTTTTAATTAACTTTCACATTACCAGCAAATGTTAATTTTTGCATCACATTCAATGATAAAGCTTAATACTCTACGTATGCTTATATGGCTGATCCTATTCCATCTAACTATTCAGCATGATTTTATGTATTTCTTTCATTATTCATCTTATGCTCTAGTCACATTATTTATCTCTTTTGCTACTATAGCATTTCCTTACATCTAGGGAATAATTTCAGCAGGGCCAAACCACTTCCATCCTTAATGTCCTATGTAGTTTCACATTCCTGTGTCTGGGCTTGGGCTCTTTCTTCTTGTGGGGATAGCCTCATCTCCTGGGACAGCCTAACCACGGAACACCTATGGTGTTCCATCTTGAACAAAATCATGTAATTACAGCCGCAAAACTCTTCATATAACTTGACAAAGTCGATATTCCCTCTTGTGCTCACACGCTGCCCTGTGCCGTAGCCCCCACTATGGCACTTCTTGTTGCACTTTTACCAGCTCATCCCTCCTTTCCAATTTCTGAGTCAGCAATTCAATTAAATCTATCATTATATGGGTATACCTGAGATGCTTCTGAGAATATACTAAATACTCAAATATATGTCTTAGTATTAAAATGTGTTAAATAAGAATCTATCCATGTATAAATTATGTAGCATAACCAACTATGATGAACACTTTGGACTGTAACACTTTCTTACAAATGGTGTGATTGATACTATAAAGTATAAATAAATATATATACATATATATTACTTTTTAAAAAATGTATCAGGGTGACATTGGTTACTAAAATTACATAGGTTTCAGGATTGCAATTATATAACACATCATCTGTATATTTTTTAGTGTGTGTTCACCACCCCAAGGCGATTACTGTATCCTTCCATTACCATTAGTCCCCTCTTTCCCTCTGGTGATCACCACAATGTATCACTGCAATTCTACCTTTTCTAAAGAAGTAAGAGCTTCACATTTAACACCAAGATGGAAAGGGGTTTATGCTTGAGTTCTATATATGATATCTCTTTAAATTCCTCTTTTGTCATTAAACTGTAATAATAAAATATAAATTGATTGGAAGAAAAAAGAAATTACCATCCACGTGATTATTTATCTTCATTTTTTAAGAAGTTTACGTTACTGTGTTCAACTATTTTTTTTTTCCTTTTCAATATCACTAAAATTGCCTAATAATCAATGCCATTTAAATTGCCATTAGCCCAGCAAGTACCAACTCGGCTGTTATTCTTAGTGGAATTACTGCCCAGCTGTAAATTCTCATCATTTACTCAACGTACTAGTAAACAGTGAAAGCAAGCACACAAGCACTAGTTGTTGTTTGAAAATGTTACCTTGCTGGAAACAGTGAATGAGAACAAGTATCAAAACATAAAAATGGATGTCAACAACTTTGGAAGATGTTGAAGATTTCTGAAGGAAAACTCTTAAAAAGAAAGCATTAAAGTGAAAGCACTTTCAAAAAAACTGCTGTATTGTCAGATTTCTTTATTAGAAAGAGAAGATACTATGTGAAAAAATATGTGCACCTACAGTTTTGACTTAAAAAGTGATTCAGAAAAGTCAGACATTTGTGAAAAAATTTTTTATAAAGCTTGGCCATTCTTTTTCCTTATTGTTTCTTTATTTAATTTTAAAATGACATTTTCTTAATATTTACACCAAAGATACCTAAAATACCTTTACAATGTGACTATTTGTTAAAATCAATATTCATACTAAATATTATAAGTTAGTATCATAAGCTGATTAAGAAGTTATTCAGTTATTCATATGGCACCAGTTCATACTGCAGCTGACATTAGTATTAGTCACTTAGGCTTAAAGTCCCATTTTTAATATTATATATGATGTATGTATAACATACACTTGCACAAACTAACAAACATACTCACACAAATGCATATTAAATTCTTATTTTGGAATAATTTGGTTGAGGAAAAACATAGGTTTTTTTTTGGGGGGGTCATTTTCTACCTGCCTATGTTTTTGTTCTTTAATTTTCTTAGTTAATATTTACATTAAAAAAATTGTTCAGGCTAAATATTAATTTTCATAATTTTATTTCTAATTTTCAATTCTAATAGCAAAATCAAATATACTGAGTAGTTTAATTATCATGTTTCCTAATTGCAGTGACAGGTTTTGTGTATTTTTATTATTATATTCTAAAATTCCCATTGATTTCTATGGCTTTTTTGGTAATGTTTTATTTTTAGTTAAAATCTAATTATCACAGAAAATGTCATGACCATATATTATACACCTTCAGGAATATTTGGTCTGTTTTGTTTTATGCAAGCTCATCTATTCATCTATGTATATTGTCAATTTCTTATAAAATATGTCTTTATTTCAAGAAATGTGCATTAGAGAATTGTATACTTCGTAGAAGATATTTAAAAACCTTTATTTTTCAAGGGAGAAATTTTAATTTTGAAATTCATTATATTAGCTTTAAGTGATGTACAGCGAACACAGATTTGAGGTGGGTCCCTCTGTATTTTTACCTAGTTTTTCAATTCATTGTTGTAAAATCAGCAGAGGTTGGTTTCTCGCTTGTGGCATAGGCAGCCCATTTATGCTCCAACCTATTTTTTGCTTTCCGGACAGAGCCAGATTTCCTTTCCTAGTGTCTCTGCAGTTAGTGAGGTCATGTGACTGAGTTGTAGCAAGTAGAATGTCATCAGAATCTAGACAGGTCATTTCTAGGCCTGGCCCTAAATACTTCCCATGTGTGATTTTCTACCTTCTTAATCCTACATGCTGATAAAATTCAGAAGATTTAGATTTCTAAAGCTGAGTGGACCCAGCTGGGAAAAGGGACTAGGTCCTTGAATGACCATATGCAAGGCCAGCCACTTACCAGAAAACAACACATTTTAAACTTCATATGAGTAAGGAAGAAAAAATCTATTACATTAAAACAATAGACTTGGG
Source organism: Anoura caudifer (assembly GCA_004027475.1). Classification (NCBI taxonomy): domain Eukaryota; kingdom Metazoa; phylum Chordata; class Mammalia; order Chiroptera; family Phyllostomidae; genus Anoura; species Anoura caudifer. Next base: position 11,048 of record PVKU01006292.1, read on the forward strand.
GGGTAATTTATGAAAAGAAAAACCAGCACTTTTCTCACTAACATAAAAATATACTAAGTCTTCCCAAATTTTTTATCTTCACATGTAAAAGTCTCCTCTTTGTTACTTGAAGCTTATCAAACCTAAGTGATAGCAAAAAACTAATCTGGCTTGGACTCATTCAACAAAGGGACTACAGGAAACTAAAGGAAAATCAAATCTTAAATTTTTTAAATGCAATATTTAAAAATAGGCCTACTTTATAAAGCTTTGTACTATAAGATGTTTATAATCTAGCCCCATCCACACGCATAATTCCATGTGAGATAAATGGCTCAGTCTATCTAACAATCTCACTTAACAACTCAAAGTCCAGTAGCACTGCTCTTTATTTAGTAGAACTTCCAGGTTCTTCCAGAACTTAGTTCCTTGTTTTCTCTTAGAACTTGGGAAGGTTACTAATTTCTCTTCTGGCTCATGGTTTCATTGTACTTCTGCTCAACCACTGACATTCATTGTTCAGTTATTTTCTGAGTTCCACAGTTGAGTTTAGCTATGGGTATACTGTATTCCTATGTCTTAAGATTCTTCCCTTAGATGTTTAAATGTGACTTGAATATTGTAATTGAAATAATTGTAGCATTTTTATTATAGTCAAAACCTTATATGCAGAATGCAAATGAAACAATATGCACATGGTTTGTCATGATTAATTTTATGTGTTAAATTGACTAGGCCATACAGTGGGCAAATATTTGGTTAAAGTTATATTGGGTGTTTTTGTAAAATATTGGATGAGATTAACATCTCAATTGGTAAAGTAATGCAGACAGCCCTCCATGATGTAGATTGCCTTCATCTAACCTCGTAAGGGCCGGCACATAAACAAAGCTGACCTTCTCAAAAGTAAGAGAGAACAGTCTTCAAAATGGGTTATCAGCCTTTTACCCGACTTCATATTTGAATGGTAATAGTGGCTCTTCCTGCATCTCCAGTCCACTGGCTTTTAACTAGACCCATATCATTGGCTTTTCTAGTTCTCAGGACTTCAAACTTGGGCTGACACTAATTCATCAATTATTCTGATTCCTCAGCTTGCTAACTTCCTACATACCTTATGATTTGCCAGTTGCCATATAAACCGTGTGAGCCAATTTTTTATAATATGCATATGCAAATGTCCAATTGATGGGGGACTCAATTATTGACATAATTTAAGTTTCACGTAATAGCTAATAAATTTAGTAATCAATGTATGTAAAAATATTATTTCAGGAACTGAATGTATGGCCCACCTTGATTCCAAGAGAATGTAAGCAGTTCCACCTTTTTGACTCAAGAGGACTCAAGCAGTCAAGAAGGTATCTGAGCCATTGTGCTCCAGGGGGAGATGCCCACTGCCCAGGCCACAGATAAAGACCACCGTGCAAGACACAGAAGAAAGAATGCTGCAGCTTTTACTTTAAATTTTCCCTGAATGCCAATCCATTCTGTACTTTCCTTCTCCTTATAAAAAGGTTCTGTCAGCCTGTTAGGGTACAAACTTGCCATCTTCTCAGACTACCAGCCCTCTGAATAAAGCGCCCGCAAAGATCCATGCCTGTCTCTGCTCATTGGGTCTGGCAGGTGACCGGCAGCACAAATGTTCGCTTTTTTGAGTTTCACTATTGGTTTTGTCTATCTGAATAATCCTGCCTCATTCGCTATTATAAAAAATACTCCTTAGAGGAGCAACTAAAAAGTATAAAATGAAAAAAGCAAGTAATTTTTTGTAAAGGCAGCTACTAACAGAGCCAGACATTGAGTTCAAATTAATTCTACAACAGAGTAATGAGAAAGATAATAAAGTTCTCCTGCTACTAAAATATTAAAATTGTTGTGATTATCTAAGAGATTTTAGGCCACTGAAGAAAATCAACCACTTCACTAATTAGCTTCCACAAACAAAGAAAATTATTAGTACAGGAAAGAAACCCAAAGGAAGTACACTTAAAAAAATACCATTATTGCAAAGCATGGATTAATTTTTTCCTTCAAAATGTCATTAAGTTAAATATGATTTCATCTGAATATCCATCATTGCAAAAACTATATGTTTTGTTTATTTTTATTCAATCACTTGACAGATATTGATTTTGTGTCTACTAAATGTTGTGTACTGAGATTATAACAATGTAAGACACAGGATTTTTGTTTCAAAGTGATTTAAAATTTGATAAAACAGGTTCATCTAAAAAAAAACATAACAGAAAAATGAAAATGAAATGTCAAAGAGAGTATCGATTGGGGACCCCAAAGTTGGAAAATTTTAGTTTAATATAATAGTTAATAAGCCTAGTCGTCAATGCACAGGAAAAGCTATTGTTTCAGGAAATGCAGGTATTCCCCTATCCCCCGTCAACTCCAGGAGACCACAAGTGACTGACTTTTGTGCTCCAGAAGAGACCAAAAGCAATCATGGTAGTATCCAAGCCATTGTGTTTCAGGGAGAGACAGTCCTCCACCCGGGACACAGATTTAAAAAAATCACCCAGAACATAGGACACAGGACACGGATCTAGACAATCACTGGTCAGTGGATGAAAGGATGTTAGGGAAATTGCCAAACTGCAGCTTTGTCTAATCAACCTCTTTCCTGAATTCCAAATCCCTTACCTACACTTTGGCCCCCTTGTAAAAAAGGCTGGCTTGAAAGGAAATTTAAGACAGTCTGTTAGGGTACATACCTGCCATCTTCTCAGATCGCTGGTCATCCAAATAAAGCTCCCACGATTCAACCCATGTCTCTACTTATTGGGTCTGGTAGGTGACAGGTAACTCAAACATTGTTTTTTCTGGTTTCAGTATGATTCCAAAATATTACAGTGACATAAAAATAAAGAGGTAAAATCTACTAGTCTTGGGAAAGAGATTGAGAGGTTAAGGAAAGCAAAGGCACATGAGCGTGGTCTATTAGGTTAAGTGAGCATTCATTTGGTAGACTAAGTTTCTGAGGGTAGAAAATAAGAAAAAAAAATTTACCATAAGGAAATACAGACTTGAAACAACACATTATATTAAAAGATCATATCTTGTGTGCAAGAGTGTAGATTTTAGGGGGATACAATGTTAAAATGCAATCACCGCTAAGTTTTTGGTATGCTATATTTAGTAAACAGTTTTCTTTATTTATCCATTCATTCTGTCCTTTTCTTCCATAATGCAATTTTGTTCAGTCAACAAACTGCAACATTATAGCTACAAGGATAGCTGGTTTCTTCTTGATACTTAAGAATAATTTGCATTTCCACTGGTTTAGGTTTGGGCATATATTACAATATTAAAGGTGAGTAAAACTGAGGACATTAAGAAGAGTTTTCTTGCTCTTAACAAGAAGAAACTAAAACCATCGTCTTATCCAACATTGCCTGAATTTATGAAATTTTAGTCCTTTGAATTTTGGTGGAAATAGAGCAATAATTTGTATTAGCTCTTCTTTTTTGTATTATCTTGAAAAAATGTTTACAATCACTTTTAATACTTACTTAGAAACCGGAGTGTTTGTTTATTTTTTTTTTAAGAAAAGCATCCAGTTTTTAAAAATTACTTTGCCACTTCATAACATGTAGTACCATTTTTCAGTCTCTGAGTTTAGCATCCCCATTTTTAAAACTCACTTTCTAAGCCATTTCCACACATTTAGATATTTTGTTACAATAACACTCTTTTTTATGGGCTAGGAAATTCAGAGCAGGAGAGTATCTATGTTTTTAGCATAATCTTGTATATTTTTAACTACTGAAAATTATTTTTAAAATATTTTGGTTTATTGATAAATATAAATATCCTCATTTCTGTGTGTCCAGGGATTTTTTCCCTATTGATTCATTGTATTTCTTGTAATATCTGTGGTGTGCTATATGCATATTTCATTATCTCCTCATTAAAATTGTGTTTTTTGTAAAAAATTTTTACCACTTAATAGTACTGATGAGACCTGGAGAATAATAATTACAATGAAAGTTCCTACTTCTTTTTGAAATTATTCATTATTATACCATTCAAACCAATGGAAGTATTGCCTTTTGTATCCATATCTGTATTGCCTTTTGGGGATATGCAAAAATATCTGATCCAGCCTCCACCTTACTGCCTCCAGATTGCTGATTCTTGTACCCTAATTCACACCTAATTAAAATTCAAAAATATAGACTACGGGGATCAGCAAAGAACCCAGGGAGAAATGATACTTTCAATGCTACTCATATCACTTACCTAGTTATCCACATTTGGATCACACTTTTGCAAATGATGAAACTCACCCTTAATGAAATTATGTAGCATGGATGCTCTGTGGCAGAGCAGAGAACATATTATCACCAAAGGTTTCTAAACCTTTATGCTTTTGGCATTGCATGGTCAGGTAATTCTTTTGAAGAGCTCTCTTGTGCATTTTTGGATCCCTGGCCTCTACTCAATAGATTTTATAGCAAATACCCCTTCTGCTCAGCTGTAAAAACCAAAGGTGTCTCCAGATGTTGCCAAAAGTCTCCCAGAAGAGGGGAGATTCGCTCCACTTTGAGAATTATTGATTTGATCTATTCAACCTTATGCTATTAACCATTATTATACGTTGCTTCCCAGAGTTTAGTGTGTATCCTTGATTTTTTACATTAACAGATTGTGAATATTGTAACAGCCCTAACTCAAAATGGAGGCAATAGTGTAAAGTAGACTATGATTATTGTCAGGAATTTAGGAAAGTAAGTAAATTTTTTTGGTCTGATGGTAATTTTAATATCTCTAATATATACTTAATTAGTGACACTAAAGGATTTCACATAACCCATTTTGTTTCATGTTAGATTTTATTAGCACAATTACACTGCTCTTTAAAAGTCCATTTATCTGTAGTCTAGAGGTAGCCACATCTTTCCAAGGTCATTTTTTAAATCGAAAATTAACCTGAAGAGAAATACTTTTGCCACATCTAATTTAAGTAAAATAGCTATATTTTTATCACCCACTAAATGTATAGTTTACATTTATAGGGTGAAGTGAAAGTAGGTTTACAGTTGTGAGTACACAAAACACATAATTTATTCTTTTATGATTTATTAATTATTATAATATGTTCCATATAAACTACTGTTAACCTACTTTTGTCCCACCATATATTTTAACATTATCTTTAAAATGATGTTTTCCGATTTTCCTCAAAATAAAATGGTGGATAGAAGCAACATCTATTAAGATGACAAAAATAGTATTTGTATTTATATTTTTATAATATAAATGGAAATTCTATAGGTTCCAAAGAGATCACATAGAAAAGTATTAAATTGAAGGGGAAAAGTCAAACAAACTTTAAAGATCTAGACATGAGGAGAAATCACTTGCCTCTCATACTCAGTTTTTTGCAAAACAGTTTATCTTGTGACCTCAATATCTAATATATATTCCCTGATATATCTAAGAAGATTTGCTTATTTTCAGATTTTTTTAAACAGAGTATGGGGGCATGACTTCCAGTCTTTTTAGATATGAGGGCAGAAACCACTGTTATGTGACTTTATACTTAAAACACAGTATATAACAATGAGCTGGAGGATAGTGTTGTCCCTGCCTGGATTTTCTATTCCATTTCGTAGACATGTGACAATACCAAGTTATTTGAATATAGAGGAGTAATACTATGTTTTACATCTTAGAGAAATCATTCTCTTTCATTGATCTTTGGACATGTTTGTTGTTTTAAACTGAATTTATCATTGCTTTTAGTAACATTGGGAAAAGGGAAATGGTGTCACTTTATTTGAAATTGTTTTAAATTCATAAATTAACTTAAAAATTAATATGTATCATATTAATTACTCCTATACAAACATCGGATGCATTTTTTCTTATTTTGTCATCTCTTTTGTGTAGTTCTGGAAAGTTTTAGAGATGTGACAATTGCTTTAAATTGATTTATTTGTAGATTTATGCATGCCCATTAAAAAATATATTTTAATTGACATTGAAGTTTTCTCTATAATTTTATATTTTAACAGGCTTTCTTTGCATTAACATAAATTATCAATTTTATGACTTTTACATTCATTACTATTATTTTATTATTTCCCTATCTTTCACTGTAGTATTTGTTGATTTATTTAGGCTGTTGTATCACCAGTAATATTTAATCTTTTCCACTTTTTAAAAAAGATTTTATTTATTTATTTTTAGACAGGGGGAAAGGGAGGGAGAAATAGAAGGGAGAAACATTAATGTGTGATTTCCTCTTGTGCACCCCAACTGGGGACCTGACCCGCACCCAGGCATGTGCCATGTATAGGAATCGAACCAGTGACCCTTTGATTCACAGGTCAGTGCTGAATCCACAGAGCCACACCAGCCAGGGCTTAAACTTATCCTCTTGAATTCTCTGGATTAATTTTTTTCTTGTCCAATTTCATGAACAAATGCTTCCCACACTTTTTTAGAAAACAAAAGATATTATATATGTGATTTTAGCATAATGAAGAATTATAATTCTTCATTAAATACATGGATATCTTTAAGTGAAAGCATATTCCATCAATTATTATTTTATTTTGTACATTAACATAAATGGCCATTTAAAATAATTTACAAAGCTTAGCATGTGATTTCTCTTACATTTTTATATTATTATGATTGATTATATTAAAAGTTAATATTATTGAAACCCTTAGATTTCTGGGGTTGTGGAAACTCCATTTAGTTAGGATTTTTTTAATCATTTAACTCAATATGCTATTGAATTCTGTTTGCTATTTTTATTTAATATTTCTGAATTTATATTGTTAATGAGCATAATATATAACTTTTTTTTGCAAAAGATTTTGAAAATTTGGAGAAACAGTTTTATCTTCTCAATATAAAACTAATTTAGAAGTTGTTCTTTTTTCTGTGCTCTGGAATAGATTATGTAGCACTTGAATTATCAGCTTTTTAAAAATTTTTGTACTGTTTAGAGAGTAAATTTGTGCACAATGAATAATTATGCCAATTCTGTAATGGTGACTAAGAATATATGAAATTAATATTGTGAGAGTAAAAAACACTGATTCAATTTGTAATAACTAACCATATTTATAAACATTCTTAAGTGTAATTGTCTTCAAAATGACCACTTTGAAATGATGCAAATGCTATTTCAAAACTACTTGTTAAAATGTCATTTAAGTCATTTTGGAATTGTAGGCAAATAGGTTTGCATGTTATTTTGGAATTTTTTCTCATCTGTTTATATGCATTTTTTTATGTTAAGAAATTTCTCTAAGTTGCTTACTTATAGTTAATTCCCTTATTTTATTCCTCCATTCCTGGATGCATTCATTAATTCTACACACTCTTTACTAGTAGTCTGTTATGATCACATGATAAGCACTGTTAGGGTATTAGAAATAAACTTAAAAAAACTTCCCCACTTTGGAGGAACTAATAGTAGTATAACACAAACCCGCAGGCAACTCTGTAGCTGCTAACAGCAGGTGAGAAACATAATAAGACTATGTTTTAAATACATTAATGAAATAATCCTCAAAAATATTAATAATCTAAGCAACTTAGTCTTATGGGAGGTTCTGCTGACACAAAATCCAAAATCTTAAGAAATCATAATGTTATGACTTTTAGATTTTTAGCATGAAATTGCACATGTATGAAACCTTATCTTATTTTAAGAATGTACTCTAAAAATATTTATATGTGATTGCCATCTCAGAAATGATATTCATGATAATGAAAATAATGTTTCTTAAATTCAAATGGCTTAAGTTTATAATCTTAAAGCTCCATCAATCTTAATTACTGTAGTCTTTAGAAAAGGCATTTAGCTTCTCCAACCTTATTTGCCGTCCAAAAAAAGCTGACTCTAGTAAAAACTAGTCATAGAGCTGGTGTGAGGACTAAATATTCCTGCCCCCTATTAAATTTTCTTGTAGGCAGTCAAGTGTTTGATATATATATATGCCTACATACATATGTGTATATGCGTATATATGTGTACACACGTATGCATGCATATATATGTATATATGCACATGCATATATATGGGCAATGATCAAATTTAAACTCCTTATTCTAATATCCTATTGAAACCCTTGGATTTTCTTTTTTTTTTTTCAGATTGCTCTGAAAATTCAATTGATGTTTACCAAACTGTCGACAACAAATGTAGTTACCTTGGGCACTTTTCTTCGCTCAAGTCCCCCAGATGGCCCATTTGAAACAGTTCTCCTGTGAGGCAGATATTTCAAGAGAAGATCTAGCCCCACACACTTTGAGAGTGCACAGGCCTGGTTGTATAAATACTGTTTGTGGTGCGCGCCTGGGATGGATACGAATCACGCTTATCCACTTCTTTCCTAACACGTAAGGTGCCTGAGGCAGGAGCTCCGCACTGCCTGCCTCCTTACACCCTCCATGAAGCCTCTCACTTATCCATCCACAAAGGGGGCTTATTCTCTAGATGTGTATCAGTATAAATGACGGCAGAGAGAATAAGGATTATTTTAATTCATTATGTAGTTTTTTAATACAATTTTCACCCTTACATTGGAAACAAGTTCTCCTATCCAGATATGTCAGAAATATGATGATATTTGTATTCCCAGTTGAATAATATGTCTATTAAATGAAATTCCAATTAATTAGAATTCATTAGGGAGGAGTCATAATTAATTAGTTTCCCCTGGACCTCCTACAGGGTACAAATTAATTAAATAACAAATTAAAGGGTTTTTTTTTTTTTCACATTTTCAAATCTGTATTACTGCTTTGTAATTTTTTGGTAAATTATTTCCTATACTGTTGCTTCTTTACAATTGTACTTGCATTAGAATGGAAGACCTCAACACCCTATTTCTGAATTCATCTTAATGTAATCATCACACACACAAACTTATCCCCTTTAATAGTCCTACCCCCCACACCCCATTCACAGTTGTGAGATTCATTCCCAATGGCTTCATAGACTGTCTCCAGGATTAAACATAAGTTGTCAAATTAAAGCCCAACTTCATAAACCACCCTCCACAACTAATTCTTGAATTTATCTTTTATTTTTTTTGTGTTTTTCCTGTTCTATTTCTGTATCCTTCATTCCTGCTCCCAAGTACCATATCTGAAATTAACTACATGCAAGTCTTTGATTCAGGAGGATGGTGTTTAGCCAATACAAGGTCTTACTTTAGAGAAACAAGGAAGACTTTATAAATTGGTCTTACATAGACCAATAAAAGGTCTTCCTTTTTTATCCAAAACATAAACAGATTCCACTCAGAAATATTTTGATCACTTGTAGTTTATGATTCTTTTCCATTTTTCTGGAGACTTCTTTACTACTACATTGTCTAATTTTCTCCCTTTCAATAAATTTCACTCATTCTTACATAAGGTAGCATCTATTTAGGCCAATTATTAGCTACAACAAGAAGTTACATTTTTCATTTTCTGATGCTATTGAATGGATTTTCAAATGTAAAAGGGAGTACAGTTAGAGTGAGCCCTCTCTTCTTACTACTCTGGTAGTTTTTTATAATTATGTCTTATTTATGATAATCCTGCTTTCTAGCCTCATTACTTTTCACTGATATTCTGAAAATTATGGTTCATGAGAAATTACAGTTTAGGTGATGGTTTAACCATCATTTTATTTGTTTACTTCCAACAGGCACAGAACTGCAAGATTTGTTCTTGTTCTTGGAAACCTACACCTCCCATATTCTACCGTGCCATTACTATCTCCTTTCTATTTTCACACTCAGCACTCTTTTGACATCTAAAAGTTTTCTGGCTGCAGAAGACAGTTGTACTCCCTTGGATCAAAGTATTATTACAGAAAAAGTGTTGGAGAAGTACCACTGCCCATCTTGCAGATTAAGATAGACTCAGGATTTTTTATTTCTTTGTATTTGCTAAACACTGGTTCTAAGTCCTTTGCATGCATTAACACATTAAATCCTTGCACCAACTAATATAAACTCCACTTTACAGAGGAAGAAACTGAGACACAATAAAGGTAAATAGTGTTCCCCCATGTCACACAGCTTATGAAAGGTGGACCCTTAAATGAAACAATACCACCTGAGATTTGAATTCAAAGACAGTTTGATTCCAGAGCTCATGTTCAAGACCACTACAATACCTTTCTTCCCTAGCCTATTAGAGACATTTGTTAAGGGATTATTATGTGTCATATACTATTTATAACAAATAAAACAATTTGTAACCAAATAAGGTACAACAAAATTGCCGATGTCTTTTACGTACCAGGAAAGATATTAGCACTAAAGAAGAGGGGCATTGAGAAAGTTGAAGTAGCTCTGGCTGGCATAGCTCAGTAAATTGAACACAGGCCTCCAAACTAAAGGATAGCAATTCAATTCCCAGTCCGGGCACATGCCTGGGTTGCAGGCCAGCTCCCAGCACGGGATGCACAAGAGGCAACCACACATTGATATTTCTCTCCCTCTCTCTTTCCCTTCCCCTCTAAAGATAAAACAAATAAAATCTTTTAAAAATTAAAAAAAAAGAGAAAGTTGAAGTAAATGTCTATCCATTTATGCCTATTTAAGATCCACACAACTCTTTATTGGGTTCACTCCTCACCACCCCGCCATCCTCTCTCACTTATTTTGCTGATAGGTTGAGTTAACAAGAGTGCATGTCTCCATGATCTACCTCTCTCCTTCATTCTTCAGCATCCACTAACAATTTTATTAACTTTAACACACACATAAACAAACACTTCTGTCAGTGCCCTGAAATTGTGCAATGCTTTCTTATTTATATTTGTCTTTAGAATAAAATCAGATTTCCTAAACATGGCACATAAGACCTTATAAAAAGGTTCTGTCTCTCTCCTCTAAGTATTTATCAGCATTCTCTCTGTCTGGCTCTACCTTCGGTCATGGTGAAGTTGGACAGGTTCTGTGTTTCCTGCTCTGCCAAATCCTGGGCCTTCTCACATGCTTTTCCCTCAATCTACTGCAAGTTCCATTAGATCAGGGATTTTGTATATTCTAAACCAATGCATCACAATGCCTGCCACATATTAGATACCTGTGAATATTTATTATCTGAGAGAATAAATGCCTATCAGCTCAATTCTCTTATTTCTTTGTTCTTCCTGCAGGTTTCAGCTCATATGCCATTTCCTCCAGAAAGCTTTAAATCACTTGCCCTAGAAGAATCACACATACCTGCAAGGACCTTGTATTCAAGAAAATAAAGTGTTTTGTTTTCATTCTTTTTTTTCCCTTTCTATAGTTTTCACTTTTATGTCTACAAATGAAAATGTCAACATTCATTCTCAGGGCCTATATGTAAAAATGGGGTAGTGTGATGTGTAGATCCAGGCTGATGTGCACCTTTTCCAGAGGGGTGGTCCCTCGGGGACCCTGTAGACCAGTGGCACATGGTGTTTGCCCAGTATTATCACATAGCCCAGCTTTCCAAAACAGTCTGGATATACAGAATTTTGTCTCTAATAACAATTTTTCAACGTTGACAATTTGATCCAATTTTAAGTAATAATACCAATTTCCCAATTTCATCAAGATTTTTCAGATGCCTAGATATCCCTTTGCACTTTTTTATTTCAAATATGTTTATTAATTTTAGAGAGAGAGGAATAGAGAGAGAGACAGGCAGGCAGACAGACTTCGATGTGAGAGAGAAATCCATTGGTTGCCTCCTAGACACCCTGACCTGGGATTCAACCTGCAACCTGGCATGTGCCCTGACCAGGAACCGAACACTCAATCTATTGGGTGCAGGGCAACTCTCCAACCAACCGAGCCACGCAGCAAGGGCAAGATTCCTTCACATTTAATCTTAGTTTTTCCCTTATAGGTGTATTGCATGTATATTTGCTGGTATTAATTTTTCCTTTTCTTCCTGCTACCAAAAGCTCTTTGAGGTCAAGCAATATAGAGACAGTTATGCACATTGATGCAGAAATAGATAGACATGGACATGCACATGGACATAGACATAGACATATATAAACACATCACAACGTCAGAGTCAGTGCACAATCAACAGACTACATACAGCACATCCTTGGTATATGAGTTTCACGTGAGTAAAGTTTTAAAAAAATATGTTCTAGCACATCTATCCTAAATACGCTGTAAACTGATTGTATAAAAAATATGGGTAGAAGGGCTTACAATGTAGTAAACCAAATGACTTTTTTTGTGCCAATTCTGCAAAACATGAATTTTGTTTTCCACATAAAATGCTACTGATATTCACAACTGCCAATGCTTAATTACTATGCAGTGTAGGCTAAGCAGTCATAAGAGAAGATAACAGGTACATGCCTCTCTTTGTCCCTCAGCTGAATTGGTCATGTGGGGTCCTTAGCTTATTTCTTTTGTCCTAATTTTTGCAAGTGTTAGCTTTGTAAGTTTAATTATAAACTTTGTGCTGTTATTGAAATATTGTAAATATGGGGGGGATGAAAAGAATCTGCAAAACAATATTGCGATTTTTTAAAAGACTCTTATGATTTAAATCATCTCTTCTACACACATGTAAGAATTTCCTCCTAAGCAGCATTCCACCTTCTTGGTTCTTTTTGGCCAAGCAGAAGGTGTTCCATTAGCTGTTACTGTGAAGGAGAAAATTCACTGTTTTGCACCATAAACTATCACTATATCCCTGTTTCTATATCTAAGGAATCCTTATATCTTCAGCTCTAATCAATAAAAGATCCTTTTCCTGCCAAAGATGTTGAAAATCTCTTACTCTGTCCTCATGTTATAGAACACACAATGGGAAAGAGAAAAAAAAAAAAAGATGTAAAGGAATACATCAGCCTAGAAACAAGAAAATACATGAAATAAGTAAGCAAACAATAACAAGCATTTTTCAGAGCATACAAAGATAGCACATCTATCCTAAATATACTACAAACTGATTATATAAAAATATGGGTAAAAGGGCTTAAAATCTAGTAAACCAAATGGTTTTATGTGCCAAATCTGCAAAACATGAATTTTATTTTCCACATAAAATGCTACTAATATTCACAACTGCCAATATTTAATTACTGTACTTTTAGTAATCGATCAGATTTAGTAAATTCTGATTAGACTTTACTAAATCCGATCAATGGCCTACCTCACTCAGTGTAGCCATTGATCAGATTTTACTGGGCTAATTTTGAGTAATGATTTAACATAATCTGAGAGAATAGTAAAGTTCCTGATTCAAGGGCATGCTATCTTTGTATGCAATGTAGTGAAGTCAAGAATGGCCTAGGACAACAAAATAGTCAAGTTCTCTTGAAAGAAAGAATCTAATTTATCATGGGCTAAAATAGAAACTGTCTGCTTAGCCACATTGCTTAATTATTCTATTGTTTATCTTTATAGAACAATATAAATGTAAGTGAATTTTACCACGCGTTATGTATATTTGTTATTTGTATATAAAAATCTTAATTATTTTATTGTCATCAAATAATTTCAACATCATCCACATTTTCTTCTCTAAACTCCAAAGATACTGAATTCCTACCCCAAGTAGATCTGACCTGATTTTTACAATAGGAAAGTTAATAAAAAACATTAAATATCATCCACCTTGCAAATATCTTGACTCAGTAACCTAATATATATTTATTTAAGCTGCATTTTACTAATTCATGCAGTTGTTAAATAAAATGTTTAGCCTGCTTTTCAGTATCATTTAAGCACAATTAAACACTTGAGAAAATTTGCAGTGCATATTTTCTGGTAATAATGAAAATATGTAATACAAGATTTTAAATGATCATACAGATACTTCCACTCTTAAAAAGGTTTCAGGAAATTGGTCCTGTTCTGTTAACATCAAAGCCTAGTTCACAACTCCTTGCCAAATGGCAGCAAGGAAAAGCATTTAGTAATATAGAAAAGAAAAAAATATTATTCAGTAAAATCATCAGGGAGATTTAACATGGGCAGCAACTCCTGTGATTGCTTTTACCTGTGTTGGATAGAAAACCAGAGATACCTGTGCTATTATTACATCTGTTTCCAGTCTGGTTTTCTAAAGTTCAAGACTTCTGGATTATATTTTATTGGAAAGGCAATATAGTTTCAAGTGCAATAACTACTATTAATAATAATATTTTCTCTAGGGGTTGATAGAGAAATATAACAGCAAAAGTAATACAACGTATTTTGACGAATTTTTTTCCCATTAGAGTTACTTCAAACAGGTACTTTAATCATAAACTGGAATGTAATAATTTGGGATTTATTTGCCTATTTTTGTATTCTATGAAGAAGCCACTTTCTTTGGATGCAATAATTTATCATTTATCCATTCAGACAAGAATAGATTTCTCACAAAAATAGACCTCTGACTATCTTGACATAGAAGGGAATAAGCTATCTCTATAGGCAGCATTATAAAGACTAAATTGCTTTTTAAAGTTTTAATGTTTCAAAATTAAACATATTAAATTATTTTAAGGCATTTAAAATATAACTGTGATGCTATTATAATTGGGAACTATTTAAGTCAACAAGTTTATTGCATACCTCTTGATTAAAGAACAGTGGTAATTTAGGGTAGAGGCAGGGCAAGTCAGTATCACTTGAAAATGTTTATTCATCCTGATGAAAGAATCTGGTCCCTCAAATCCAATCATCTGATTATAACATGCCCCTTCCTATTACAGCTTTGTTCTCATCTGCAAAGTGCTTTTTTAGATAACCCCACCATCTTTTACAAATGCACGTAAAAAATTAGATATGCATGTAATATTATTACCCCTTTTGTTCTACAATATTCAATTCTTCTCATTGATGTGAATTTACACAATAGAAAAATTTCAAACATTGAGGTTAATAAAGATATAAAGTAGAAATTAGTTAAATACATTACAAACAAAAATCAAATCATTTCAACTAGTGTAGTGTCACACAGTCATGTCAAAACTATAGTTTTCTCTTATCTTTGATGAGCTCAACTTGTCTCAGTCTGTAAAAATGACAACAACTTGCACTTCTCAGAGAAAAATGAATGACACTTGATAAGAAAGGAATTATTTTCTTGCCACAAAGCTGATACATTTTTTGAATCCCCACTCTCTCTCTTAATTCTTAAACTTAATCCATTCACCTGTATTACGACTTTCTTCTACCATTTCTTCTTAATTAGATCTTTCCAATAAAGATCTAATAATAGTAATGTGCAAAGCTTCTTCACCTTCAGCATCTTTAAAAAGGCTTTGTTCCTAAAATCCCATCTCTGTTATTCATTGTTTTGTCCCTGTTCCTTTTATAAGTAGACCTTGAAAGAATTGTCTTCATCCTATTGCTTCCTTATCCCATTTAGCTTTGAACTCTGAATTTCAGCCACTGTTTTGACAATTATCTTGATGAAAAAACTGGTAAACTTTTTATCTAAACTGTCACTGCATTATTTGAATGTGTGGACCGTGCCCTCATTCTTCAAGCATCTCATCCTTTGCATTTCATGAAAACAAAGTTCCTTAGTTTTTTCCAGAGACATTTCTTCTGGTCTTCTTTATAGTTGCTACTTTCATTTTTTATGATTCTATTTAACTTTCTTAAGAATCTTTCTTTCTCCCCAATGCTCTCCTCCATTCAATTGCATGCGTCTAGTTATCAGAAGATGACTGACATTGCTGTGTCTCCGATTTAGACTGATCTCCCATTGCACATCCTCGTATACTGTTGTTCCCTTGACATTTCCTCCTACATGTTCAATAAGTACCTAAAATTGGGTTGCTCACCTCTTTCTAGTAAAACATGCTTGGTTTTGTGTTTGTGTGTGTTTCTTTTCTCAAAAAAGAATAGCACAACTCACCATTTTCTGCCTTGCTTCCTAAAGCAGAAAATAAGATATCTTCCATGAGGCTTGTGCTTGTGCCTCACTTATTAACCACATACGATCAGTGTAAAAGTGCCATTAATTACATTCTAGAATAGCTTTCCAAACCAAGTCTTTTTCCTCCAGTCTCCATTATTCTAGATTTTGCCTGCTTCTTTCCCTCACTCAATGGAATTAGTCTGTCTCCTTATTTCTTTATTTCTGTTTTAAAACTAGTTTTCTGTAGAAAACTCCTTATTTCTTTATTTCTGTTTTAAAATCCTCCAAACTATTAAATAAGGCAACCATGTTAGTTTACAATTGCCGCTTTCTTATTTAGCTATTATTTAACTTTCCTTAAGTCATTAATTTCAACAAATATATATTGAATACCTACAGTACACCATCATAAACCTATGTGTTTATCACATGGTGATGAACAAAGTAAGGTAAGTTATATTGGGTTTTCAATTAAGACCATGTTGAAAGTAAAATATTGAAGATGAGAATTAAAGGATGAATGGGTGTCAGCAAAGAGATGAGTATAAAGGAGAGGAGTTGGGATACAGGAAAAGTAAACTTGAAGTCCTCTATATAAAAAGGGTCTTGCTGATTTTCAGAAATTGAAAAATTACTGTGTTTGAAATACGGTAAGTAAATAGTGGAAAGAGGTGAAGTTTACAAGGAAGATGGGGTCCAAATTACCTTTCATATTGATAAATATGAGAAGTATTGGATGACTTTAAGAAAAATAACTACTAGAATATATAGACACACACACACATATACATGTACACACATACACACACATATTCTAAAGTTTACATTTTCTGCTGTGTAGAGAAAGTGGGGAAGTTAAGGAGACCAGGTAGGTGTCTACTTCATTAGACCAGAGAAGATATAATATATCATATACTCTACAGAAGTGGCACATATATTTTTACATGTACTTTTCATAGGACAGTGTGGTCTCTTTCCATCTCATCACTCTCTCCACAACCAGTTTGCCCTGCAGTCATATAATACTTTGTTTCAGTCAGAGAAAGCATTCTTTCTTCACTCTCCACATTCTCTCTTTGCTTGGATATTTAAAGCTTAGATCATAACTTCTTCTGGAAAGTGGTCTCTGTTCCCTATCTTGTACTGTAGAAGAAAAGTCAACTAGTACAAAGTGACCCAGAAGAAGGACCGAGAACTGGGAAAGAGTTTTGTTTAGGTTACTTAGAAACCGCAAAACCGTCGGGTTTCGGTTAGGTAGTCATAATTTCTGCTTTGGCTTCTGTACACCCAGCTTCCGATAAGGACACCTCAAGGCTAGAGTTATTTTCGCATCAGCTTCTGTACCTCCTGCTTTTGCCACATAGGATAGGGCATCTGGAGAGCAATAAAAGCCCTGCCCAGCCAAGGTTCAGGGCCCAGAATTTGGAGACTGCCTCCTCTGGGTCCGCGCACGTAATAAAGCCTCACTCCGTTACCCGGAATCACGCCAGAGTCATTATTTTCTGAATTATTTTCCATAACAGTACATATTATAAGATAGCGTTAATCACACTTCATTGTAATTGCTGGCAGACTCCTCCAATTTATACCAATCTCCATATAGGTTGAGCAGTGGCCATGCCTAACTTGTTCTATCTAGCATATTTAGCATTTAATAGATTTCTTAGCACCTGGTAGATATAAAATAAATATTTGTTGAGTGGTATTAAAAGATGATGTTCTCTTACTTTCCTACCCTGAATAAATATATCACACATATTTGCTTTAATAGCATTTAATTTTTGTGATTTAAAATCAAAATATTCCCTGGAATTCAACATCATGTTTTCCCCTTTTATTAATACTCTCAAGACTTAAAGTGCGACAGTTATTTTATTTTCTTTATTTTTTTAATTTAAATTATATTTTATTGTTTAGGCTATTACAGTTGTCCCAGATTTTCCCCTTTGCCCCCCTCCACAACACTGCCACCAACACTCTCAGGCAATCCCTACATGGTTGTCCATATGCATGGGTCATGCATATATGTTCTTTGCCTACTCTATTCCCTATGCTATACTTTGATTTCCTATAACTCTGTAAATACCAATTTGTATTTCTTAATCCCTACAACTTTAAGGCCCATCCCCCCAACACCACCTTCATTTGGCAATCATCAAAACGTTCTCTTTATCTGAGGTTCTATTTCTGTTAGGCTTTTTCATTTATTATTGTTTTTTAGTTTCAGTTGTTGATAGATACGTATTTATTGCCATTTTACTGTTCATATTTTTTATCTTCTTTTTCTTAAAGAAGACCCTTTTTAATTTCTTATAATAATGGTTTGGTGATGAGTGTCCTTCAATTCTAAATGATAGGTTTGCTTAACAGAATAATCTTGGTTATAGGTCCTAGCTATTCATCACTGAATATTTCTTGCCAATACCATCTAGCCTGCTAAGTTTCTTTTGAGAAATCAATTAGAAGTCTAATGGGAAATAACTCTCTTGTAGGTAAATAACTGCTTTTCTTTCACTGCTTTTAAAATTTTCTCTTTGTCTTTAACCTTTGACATTTTAACAATAGTGTGTCTTGGCATAGGGCTCCTTAAATCCATCTTACTTTGGACTCTCTGTGCTTCCAGAATTTGTATATCTATTTCCTTTACCAAGTTAGGAAAACTTTTTGTCATTATTTTTTTCAAATACATTCCAATTTTTTGCTCTCTGTCTATTTCTTCATGCACCACTGTCATGTGAATGTTGGAAGTTGTCCCTTAAACTCTCCTCATTTTTGGATTATTTTTTGTTTGTGTTGTTCTGATTGGGTGTTTTTTGCTTCCTTATATTCTAAATTTATGATTTGATTCTTGGCTCCATCCTCTGTACTGTAAATTGTTCTTCATATCAGTTAATGTATCTTTCATTTATGACTGGATCTGTTTTATAGTTTCCATATTCTTTTCTATGCTTTTGTCATCCCACTAAGTTCACTGAGCAAGCTTACAAACAATGTTTTGAACTCTACATCTAACAAACTGCTTGTCTCCATTGTGTTCAGTTCTCCCTCTGGAGTTTTGTTCTGTGCTTTCATTTGGGCCATATTTCTTTGTTTCCTCACTTTGGCAGCCTCCTTGTATTAGTTTTCGAATATTAGGTAGAGCTGCTACAATTCTCTGGCTTGGTAAAGTGGTCTAATGTAGCAAGTGTCCTGTAGGGTCCAGGGGCACAATCTCCCCTATCACCCAAGCCAGGCACTCCAGGTGCACTGATCATGTGGGCTGTGTACATCCCCCTCCTGCAGCCAAGCCTTGGATTGCTATTGGCTGTTCAATGGCAGGGATTTACATAGGCCAATCAGCTACAAGGACTGGCTGTGACCACTGACTATCAACATCTGACCACTGAAGAGAATCAGCTGTGCAGGGGCTCACTCTGCAGAGAAAAACTTAACTTCAGTAGGGCTCTGGTGCCCACTGATTCTGCCCCTTAAGTAAGTTGCTTCTGGAGGTCATTGGGTGTGGTGTTCCAATATGATCTGTAGCTGTCCACTGGGTACATAGGCTTTGGTGCCTCCTGGCTGGTGCAAGTCAAGGTCAATCACCCCTCATATTCTGTCCAGGACCACCCAAAGGAGCTAAAAAGCAATCTGCAGGTGGCTGTTACTTATACTGGCTTGGAGGTGTTCAGGTGATTCCAAGCTATAAACTAAGGCTAGTTCTATTAGTGTCAAGCCTGGGACCACTTAGCAATAGGCACAGGGTATGCTGAGGCCAGGTGCTCTTTACTTGAGAGAATTTAGGAAGATTTGAAGCATGAGCCAAGACAAGTCATTTGCACAAGAAAGCCACTGGAAACAACCTGGGTGGGCCCAAAATTGGGTGGGGCAGAGCCTCAGGGAATCAACAGGGTTGGGCAACTGTGAGTCATATTGATGGAGTCTCAGATAAGGTGCTCAGCTGTCAGCTCTTTGATTCTGTGGGGGAAGCACTCAGAAAAGGAACAATGGCCTTTGTCAGCACTTTTGTTGGAGAGAAAGCTACATCCCAGCTCTTGCCTTAATGCCAAACGATTCAGTTCTTCACGATATGTTTCTGATGCCTTTAAAGCTGCTGCTGCTGTGCGGGGGCTCAGAAGGATTGAGTCCAAGTAAGTCTGTACATGGGCTCTCATGGGTAGGATGGACTAACATTAACAAAATGTCCATACCACCCAAAGCAATCTAAAGATTCAATGCAATTCCTATGAAAATTCCAATGATATATTTCACAGAACCAGAAAAATACTTCAAAATGTATATGGAACCACAAAAGGCCTTGCATAGCAATAGCAATCCTTAACAAGAAGAGTAAAGATGGAGGAATCACGCTACCTAATAACAAAGTATATTACAAGGCCAGAGTAAACAAAACAGCCTGGTACTGGCGTAAAAACAGACACATAGATTAATGGAACAGAATAGAGAGGCAAGAAACCAACCTACACCTGTATAGTCAATTAATATTCAAAAGAGAAAGCAAGCACATACAATGGGCTAAAGATAGTTTATTCAATAAATGATGTTGGGAAAACCAGACAGATATATGCAGAAAAATAAAATGAGGCCACCTTCCTATACCACACAAAAATAAATTCAAAATGGATCAAAGACTTCAATATCATACCCCAAAATATAAAAATCCTAGAAGAAAACATAGGCAGCAAAATTTCAGACATGGCTCATAGAAATTTTTTATTGGATATATCTCCTCAGGCAAGGGGAATAAAAGAAAAAATAAACAAAGGGGACTTCATCAAAGTAAAAATATTTGGCATAGCAAAGGAAATCACCAACAAAATAAAAAGAAAACCCACAGAATGGGAGAGTGTATTCACCAATGCATCTGATAAAGGGTTAATATCCAAAATTTATAAAGTACTTACAAAACTCAACACCAAAAAAACAAAAAACCCAATTAAAAAATCAGCAAAGGACCTGAATAGATACTTCTCCAAAGAGGACATACAGATGTCCAATAGGCATATAAAAAGGTGCTCAACATCACCATAATAATAAACATAATGAGATACCATCTCACACCTATCACAATGGCTATCATCAATAAATCCACAAACAAGTGCTAGCGAGGACGTGGAGAAAGGGGAACTCCTTTGTTGAGAATGCAAACTGGTACAGCTACTGTGGAAAGCAGCATGGAGACATCTCAAAAAATGAAAATAGATCTGCCTTTTGACCCAGATCCCATTTCTGGGACTATATCCAAAGGAACACAAAACACTAATTCAAAAAACCTTAAACACCCCTATATTCATTGTAGCATTATTTACAATTGCTAAGATATGTAAGCAGTCCAAGTGCCCATCAATAGATGAATGAATAAACAATGGGCATTTGCACAATGGAATTCTACTCAGCCATGAAAAAGAGGAAAATTTTATCCTTTGCAACTGTATGGATGGGCCTGGAGTACCTTATGTTAAGTGAAATAAACCAGTCAGAGAATGACAAATACCATATGATTTCACTACTATGTGGAATCTAACCAATAAACTGAACTAACAAGCAAAACACAGACAACCACAAAAATGGAGAACAAATGACAGCTAGTGGGGGGAGTGGAAGCAAGGGGTGGAGGGATTGAGCAAAAAGGAAAAAACTCATGATCATGGACAAGAGTGAGGTGATTGCTTAGGGGAGGCAGGTGTAAGGGGACTAAATGGTAATGGAAACATATAACAAAGATTATACTAAATAATTTTCCAACAGACAAATCCACACCCCCACAAAGAAAGAGATTGTCTGAGACTCTAGTAGTTTGTCTTCCACAGCCTCAATCCCCACTGTCTTTTTAAGGTCAGAAGTTATCACTTACCTTCCTGTCACTGGAACCCTGAGCTTGCTCCCACAATATCCCTCCCAATTTTTATCCATCATACATGGGTGTGGGACCAGTCCACTCCACATCTCCACCCCTCCTACCAGTCTGCATGTAGTTTCTTCTTTACTTCTTTAGTTATGGGGCTTCCATTCAGCTTGATGGTTCTGAATGATGATTGTTCTGTATTTTAATTGTAATTTTGATGTGGTTGTGTGGAGAAGTGTGCTGTGTTTGCCTATGCCTTCATCTTGAACCTCTCACAACAGGTATTTTAATTATGTAAGCTTACTTCAGTTTGACTCCAGAAGTCAATAAAATTAATTTACGCCAAAGGTTAATTACATACAATTATTTGTCTTTAAGAAGGGGAAGAGTTTGGAGCAACAAGTATAAAGGTCACATGGACAAAAACTAGCGGGGGTGGAAATGGGAGGGGGGTGGGGAGGGCTGGGGCGGTGGGCTGGAATGGGAGCAAAAGACAGAAAACTATACAAGAACAACAATTAAAATAAATTAAAAAAATAAAAGAATAAGTATTTTAAATGAATCAATCAAGTAATATATTCCTCTAATGTATCAAAAACTGTGCTATTTATAAATAAAAGATAAGTACTGAGCAGACTCTTTAATAAATACCATCCTGGTGAAAATTATACAATCACAAGAACACATATAAACATAGAATATTCTTCTTCTTCTTCCTCCTCCTCCTCCTCTTCTTCTTCTTCTTCTTCTTCTTCTCCTTCTCCTTCTCCTTCTTCTTCCCAAAATTTTCACTACCTATCTTCATGCTCTAACATTATTAGAATTATATGAACATTATAAACCCATTAATCTCTTTTTGATCCAGGGTCATGATAGAAACTATTACAAAGTGACAGATCTGTGCTGACTTTTTGATTCTCTGGTCTGTGGCTGTCACTTCTCTGTTTTTTTTTTTTGTTTGTTTGTTTGTTTGTTTGTTTGTTTCCAGTTATCCTGTAAAAGGATATTTTGTAATCCCTATAAAATAAGGGGGGACTGAAAGTCCAACCTCATTGTTCTGAGGTTTAAGAGAATACCCAGCACTGAGCCAGTCTTCAGGGGTATTCAAACTCCAACAGTTCCTCCCTGCCCATTGATATAGCTCCTTCTCATCTGTCATGGGCTGAGGAGCCAGTGAACCTGTAAAGCAAGAATATGGGTACCACATCCATCGGCTAGAGGAACGCATAGATAGTAAAGTGCACAGGCATTGTGACAGCTACTTCCAACTTCCAGCCTAAGGGAGGACTGACTGAGTGAGCCGTTCAGAAATCCCTGAGCTCATGCTTCCCTGTGGGTATTCCCCATCCACCTTCATTGTGACTAGGGCTTGAGGAAAGGCTACTCAATTCCCTCTGCCACACAGGGGACAGTATGTGGGATGTATCAGTGGCCAAAGACTAAGTGATCAGCCCCAGGGAATCATGGGGGGCATTAATAAACCATTCTTAAAGTTGGTGCCATTTGCTCTCACAGAGAAGAAGTGGGACCTGGGGAAGATAATAAAGGCAGGACCGGTTCTCATTTCATAACAAACAGAAAAGGCTTTATTTATAAGTTTGTCTTGACCATGGCATTCAAGTTGGGAACAGGAAAAGAATGGGCGGTGTGGGAGAGGTAAACTGTGATGTAGAGAAAAAAACATAATTAAATTAGCATCATGTCCAAAGTATAGTTTAAAAGTAATATTGGCTAGAGTTAAATAGATGCTTTGAGATGAATCAAATATTTGTTGATGAATTCGAAAGAGCAACACTAGAGTGTGTCTTGATGATAAAGAAGAATGTTTTAGATTTTGTACCAGGGGCAGCAGAGTGACATTAAATTTCATCAGTGACTTTTATATGTATTTTTTCTACTGGAGGAGAGTTAAATACCATTTATACTAGTAAAGAAACAATACACACCCATTCTGGGTCATAAAATGGAGAAATAGTAACAAGATATTTTATGACAGAGTATACAAAACATTTAATCAAATTTAATATATTTAAGGACATAAATTGAAACTGTATTTTGCTCCTACATCAAGCTTCAGAAATTTGGCATTTTTATCTTTAGTTATCTTGGGAAGAGAGACAAATACACACTATAGGTTTAGAAGTGATACTCAGATGAACAAAAAAGGTAAAACATTTATTTTTTATTTTTTATTGTTGTTCGAGTACAGTTGTCTGCATTTTCCCACCACCACTTTGCCCCTCCCCACCCACCTCCACCTCCCACCCTCAATCCTACCCCACTTTGGCTTTGTCCATGGGTCCTTTATACATGTTAAATATGTTATTTTTATTGTTTCTTGTGCATCTTTTTATTTTCATGCACGGTTATTAGTCTATTTTCTGTGTTATCATTGAGATAACTTATTTTTTCCAATGTTCATATAATTTATTTTTTAATTACTCATGCTTATCAGAAAGTTAATACAGTGGTAGGTAAGATATGCCTGTAAGTATGTGATATAATAGAGAATGAGAACAAGTGTCAATCTTTCATAGTAATGTCAGGGAATGTTTGGCTGTGGACATGCTTTTTGAGTTGATACTTCATGGATGAACAAGGGCCAGCCACATAAAGATATGAGTAAACTTTAACAGTTAGTAGTCTAAAAAAGTTCTTTAATTTGCACTTACAGTATGACTGATTAGCTTGTATCAGAACAACCCTCCAAATTGATTATACAATGTAAATAAAATGTATGAAACAGCTGTTTAAAATTTTTCAAAAAGAGAAATCAAGGAAGCAGGTTTAGTATCTGATCTAAGGGAAAAGGGAAGAGGGTTTATATAACTTTTCCTTTTGTTGTCTTAGCTGATTCACAATGTGTGAGGCTCAGAAGCTGAGAAACAAGCAGCAGCTCAGATCCATCTCCATCTCATGGTTTGTAAAGGAAGAGAAAAGCTGGACTTCAGGTCTCTGATGACAGTCAACAGAATAATCAATCTGAAAGACAACATGTTGGCAGAAACACGAGACAAACATCTCTTGCTGCTTTTCCGCTCAAAGCATCCTTCAGGTCTTCTGCTGGGTAGGACAAAGGGCAAATAAGCCAAGCAGAAAATAGAACACAGAGTCAAAAATGAACACATATAATAAACAATCTCATTGTAGCAGGGGATAAAATTTGGAATTCAAGAATTACCAATAAAGAGGGGCCATGTTATACATTCAGATTTGTGGTCTGCAAACCAAACAAAAACAAGCACAATGAACTAGAAACAAACTCATAGATACGGAGAACAAACTCATGGTTGTCGAATGGTAGGGTGGTGGGGGATTAGACAGAAAGTTGGGGAAGGGAAAAAGAAAGGACACACTTTGAGTTATAAATTAAGTAATGGGGATGAAACGTATAACATTGGGAATTGTGTGAATAACCTAACAACTATGCATGGTGACAGATGGTTAATAGACATATTGTGGTTGTCACTTTGTATGGTATAAAAATGTTAAATTACTATGTTGTATGCTTGAAACTAATATATTGCTTGTCAGCTATAATTAGACATAAATTTTAAAAAACAAGATATGATTGTGTATTTTTACTTTAGTATATTTCAAAAAATGAAGAATTAGCATTCACTTCTTTAGAAGTTACATTTAAAAATAAAAATAATCATAGTTATTTTAAAATAACTAATTTTCTCTTTATAATGTGTCCTAAATTAATAATTTTTATTACAAAAACTGATATGTATTTCACTAAATTATTGTGTTACTGCCATTAAATTCTCATATTCATCATGTGTCTATGTATGTGTGCATTTGACCGACATGAGACTTATGTTTGGGAACTAATCTATGTGCATTATCAAATGTTTAGGTACATAATCAAATTTATAGTTATAGAACAAATACATGAATGAAATAAACAGTAGATGATTATAAATGCAATGAGCTTAGAAACACAAAGTGGTGGAAGACAATACCATACTTTGCATTAAAATATGGATTTTTCCTCCTTTGTGCTGTTCCATTATAGCACTATATGTACAGTAGTACAACAGGGACATAACCCATGCATT
Source organism: Anoura caudifer (assembly GCA_004027475.1). Taxonomy (NCBI): domain Eukaryota; kingdom Metazoa; phylum Chordata; class Mammalia; order Chiroptera; family Phyllostomidae; genus Anoura; species Anoura caudifer. The sequence continues at coordinate 36,777 of PVKU01006292.1, forward strand.
AGACCATGACAATAATGATAAAAATAAATATAGACAGCTTAGCCCTGGCTAGTGTGGCTCACAAGTGGATTGAGCACCAGCCTGTGAAGCAAAGGATTGGTTCAATTCCCAGTCAGGGCACATGGCTGGGTTGTGGGCAAGGTCCCCAGTAGGGGGCGTGAGAGAGGAACCCACGTATTGATGTTTCTCTCCCTCTCTTTCTCCCTCCCTTACCCTCTGTCTAAAAATAAATAAATAAATTCTTTAAAAAAGATAATAGAAACAGTGCTCCATAATTTTAAATAATGCTTTCAAAAAATTTATCTCATAAAATTTCATTTAATCAAATTATAGAATCATTAAAAAACACGTATTTGTGAATTTACAGAAAACAAAAATTCTATTCTCTATATTAACCACCAATATACCAGTTATCATTGTTGTTGTTGTAATTATTATATCTATTGCAATTAAATGATCTCAATTAAAAACACAGTTTAAGTATGCAATTTTTAAAGCAAAATATATTTATTAAACCAGAACCTTAAAGTTCTGAATTAACCCATTTTCTTATCTAATTATTATGTAGAAACATACTATTGTTTGAATTTTGTCTTCTCAGGTATTTCTCAGACGAGCAATCTCATGAAAAAATTTAATTTCAGCAATCCTGAAATTATTTTGAACCAAATGCAAAATTCCCTCATTTAAGGCCCATTACCATTTTGTCTAAGCTCTAAACAGTCTCTCTTCTTAGACTTCACTTCAGCCTAACAGGTGCCTAATGGGAACCCCAGTGAGTGTTCTTTTCCACCTTTTATTTTTTGCATACCCCATTCCCTTTGCCTATTGAACAAGTAAAAATCATTTATATGCATTCATAATATGAATTTACTTAAGTAAAATTTCTTACTGGTACTGTAATTATGATTCTATTTCCTCTTAAGTCTTTATGTGTAGTCACAACAAAATCTACTAATATTTCTAATTCTGTCTCATATCCAGACAGAGATCCTACCCCTAATTCTGGGGATTCACTCCCTAATTTCTAAGTAGTCTTTCTGAAAGCTGGATCAAGATTTCAGCATTATTTTATAACTGAATATTTTGGATTGAAAACAACCTATACATTTACTTTATTTGAAATTCTTTTTTGAAATATTTTAATTACTTATTTTTAGAGAGAGAGGAAGGAAGGGAGAATGAAAGGGAGAGAAACATCAATGTGTGGTTACCTCTGTCAGGCCCTCTGTCAGGGACCAGGTGTGCAGCCCGGCAGTTGCCCTGATTGGGAATCAAAACAGTGACCCTGTGGTTCACAGGCCGGCACTCAATTCACTGAACCACACCGGCCAGGACTAATTAAATTTTATTAATTATTAATAAAACATATTCTAAAAATGAATTACAGAAGAGTGATTGCAGATATGCTATTAATATTTTGAATATTTAAAACAATTTTAGATATTTCTGCCTTACTCTGCAAAATATATATATCACATACATTCTTCTGTTCAAAGAACTATTAGGATTGAGAAAAGACCATGTAAAATTTTCTAAGATATACATTTTATCTGACTATTTTATACAACTAAATCAATACTATCTGCACTAACAACTTTTCAAATATGGTCACAACACAATATAATTCTTGTGGGATCTCGGAGCACAAGGCACAAGCTTAAAATGTGAATAAAAGAATTGGATGAATTTTTCCTTACTAGAGAGATTAAATAAAATTTAATGGGTAGCTAGGGAGAGCCAGAACTGGTTCTATTTTCATTATATTGTATACCAGATTTTTTGTATTAAATATTACAGACTAGTTTTATCCAGATTTTCTACCCAATGCTTATTTAGTTCCCATGATATATTTATAATTAATAATAAGTACATGTTTCTTTTTCCTTTTTTTTAATTGTTCAATTACAATTGTCCCCATTCTCCCCCATTACTCTTCTCCTTCCTCACCCTCCTCCACCTCCCACATTCAAACCTACTCCCCCACACTGGGGGAGTCTTTGTCCCTGGGTCCTTTCTTTATGAATGTTCCATGAGGACACTTCCCCTTCTTTCCCCCATTATGCCCCACCTCCCTCCCCTCTGGTAACTCAGTTTGTTCTTTATTTCTATTTCTCTGGTTCTATTTTGCTTGCTTGTTTGTTTTGTTGACTAGGTTCCAGGTGACTTTTGTTACAGGTGAGACCATATGGTATTTCTCTTCCACTCTCTGGCTTATTTCACTTAACATAATCCTCTCCAGGTCCATCCATGCTGTCAGGAAAGGTTGGAGTTTCTTCTTTCTTTCTGCTCCATAGTATCCCATGGGTAAATATACCACAGTTTTTTGATCCACTCATTTACTGATGGGCACTTAGTCTGTTTCCAGCACTTGGCTGTTGTAAATTGTGCTGCTATGAACATTGGGGTAAGTAGGTTCTTTTGAATTGGTGTTTCAGGGTTCTTGGGGTGTAATCCCTGCGGTACAACTGCTGGGTCAAAAGGCAGCTCCATTTTAAGTTTTTTGAGGAATTCCATACTGTTTTCCACAGTGGCTGCACCAGTCTGGAGTTCCCACCAACAGTTCCCAGCAAAAGTTCACTAGGGTTCCCTTTTCTCCACAACCTCACCAGCACTTGTTCTTTGTTGATTCATTTATGATACCACACTGACCAGTGTGATGTGGTATTTCACTGTGGTTTTAATTTGCATCTCTCTGATGGCTAGTGATGTTGAGCACTCTTTCATATGTCTCTGGGCCCTCTGTATGTCCTCTTTGGAGAAGTGTCTGTTCAGGTCCTCTGCCTAATAATAAGCAAATGTTTAAATGAAACAAAAAGAATAAACAAACAATAATATCAAAAAAATCTAAACATCAGAAAAGTGCAAATGAATGGTACAGTTACTTCAGGGGCAAGATGGGAGGCAAGAAAGTAGGGGAATAGCATGTTTTATGACTATTGTCAAGGAATGAAAGTGATCCTCTGATTCCCTCTTCCCTTCCTTCCCTTATACTTCTTTCCTTCCTTCCCTCTCTCCATCCTTCCCTTCTTCTTTCCTTTATTTCCTTCATTCTTCCACAAACAGTTCAACTCCTGCTAAATGTAGAATTTGAAGAACAGCCATATCATAAGATGTGACAGGCGAGGAGAGTCATGCAGCAAGATGGTCTCCCTGGAAGAGTCAAACCACAGGCACTACAAGTACAGGCCCTTCAAGTTACTGGGAAATTCGCATGAGAAAAATACTTCCTAGCTGTTTGTTTGTGAATAAGACACTTTTTAGTTTGACATGGAAACGTACACAAAGAATCTAAGATGTGAAGACAGAATATATAATTGAAAAGTTTTGTTGTTTTTTTTTTTACTTCCTAAAGCACTGTTTAATTTCATGGATGATTGAAATTTTCCATTTCAAAATAGATTCAATACTCCAAAAAATTTACTTGTCTATAAAATGTCTACTACTGTTAAAGTGAACAAATAGAGCCTCACAAAAATTGGTTACATATACAATAATTAAAACAAAAGTAATTTCACTTTGCTTAAAGATGAATGATTTCATTTATGAGAATGTGGGTAGTACACCTGCAGTTGGAAATAAAGCAATATGTATTTTTGACAATTCAAAGGGCATTTTAATAAGAACTGTTTCACTTCATTAATTAGCTTTTTTAATTTAAAGCTGAAATTGAATAAATAAATTAATAATAGTTTTATTTTTATATACACTCAATATACATGTGTAACTTTACTTAATTTACATTCTAACATTGCATTTTTATTATGTGATGAGTAAGTCATAGATTAAGAATGATTAAAGTTATTATTGTGTTATTAAATTATAATTTTTGTGAAATTTTCCACTATTTTAGATCCTAAAGAGAAAACACAAATAGGACTCCAGGGTTATATAGCAAGAATTTGACTTACAGGTAAACTTTTGATTGAACTAATATATGCATTAGTAGGATATATATCTCATATATACAGACTGATGAATTTTCACAAAATAAAAATGCCTGTGTTACCATTACCTAGATAAAATATTAAAATATTTCCAGGACCCAAATATTAGGATATTGTCTCAGAAACACTTGAAGCCTTCTCTAACACTACTCAGAGTCTCAATAACATTTTTAATTTCTATCATCACAGATTACTTCTGCCATGATTATATAGAGTCATACTGTGTATACTTTCATGTGTCTAGCTGATTTTATGCAATTTTATGTTGCATTGTTTTTATTAGCTCATTTTAATTGCTGGATATCAATTGTTTGGCTACACAACATTTTATCTATAAACCCAATAATAGGCACTTAGATGTTTCTAGGTTTTGTTCTTTTTAAATGAAGATGCCAGGGTCACTAAAGTACATATACGTATATACATCTTACATTATTTGTTAAGTATATTTCTAAGAGTGAAACAGCTGGGTCTTAGAACGTATATGTGCTCAACATTAATTTTTATTTCCAAAGAGCTTTCTAAATTGTTTTTAACCAATATATAGGCTGCCATCTCCTGTTTATAATAATGCTTTCTGTTATCTACTCCTTCAAAGAATGCGGCTTTCCATTTTTTTTAAGTTTTAGTCAATCTGATAGGACCATTTCACTTTGGCTTCACTTTGCTCCACCCTGTAGGTAAATTAAGATGAGTAACATGCTATTTTTTTATCCATTATTTGAGTACCATTTTCAAGTATTCATTTTTTTTTTCTCTCACATCTTACCATTGGCTTGTCTTTTTGTTGTGATTTGAAGTCTTGTATATACTCATGATATTACAACTTTATTGATTGTATGTATATGAAATATCTTCTCCAATACCAATATGTACATCTTACTCTCCTGATGATTCCTTTAGATTGAGAAATATTCTTAATTTAGTGTAATCCAATCTATCAGCCTTTTATATTATGACTAGAGACATTTTGTGTCCAGTTTTCAAAATGTTGACTCATTGGAAAGTCGTAGCAATATTTTTCAACATTACCATCAGGAAGCTTTACTGTTTCACTTTTCATATTGAGAAATAATGAATATAGTGAATTAACTTTTATTTAGGGGGTGAGGTAGGGGTCAAGTTTCACTGTTTTCCATTTATCCATTCAGTTGTTCTCACATCTTTTATTGCAAAAACTGACCTTCCCTGATTATATTATGATGTTACTTGTCATAAATGAACTGATCATACATGAAGATTTTTCTGAACTCTCTGTTCTGTTCCATTAATTATCTTTTTGTCTATATTATGCCAAATGTATATTAGCATCATAATAATTCTTGATATCAGATCATGTTATTCTTCTTCTTTGTTCTTCCTCAAGTAGTTGTCTTATTTTTTTTTTAGATAAGATATTTTAAAATCAGAGCACCGATTAAAATACACATGCACGGGCATCCCTGCTGTGGTGATGATTACCATCCTAGTGCTTCTGGTTTGCATGGTCCTAGGACCGATGACATCAAGCATCTTTCCACGAGTGTGTTAACCATTTGTATATCTTCTTCAGAGATTTGTCTAATCCTTCAACGATTTTTATAATTAGATGGTTTGTCTTTTTGTTTTTGATATGTAAGAGTTTGCTAAGATTTTTGCATGTATAGATTCATATTTTAATCCAATTTATGTGTTTTATTTTCTTTCATTATTTTCTTGGAATTTATCATTTTGTTAATATTTTCACAGACTAAATTTGACTTTTTTGAGCTTTTATATGTTTTGCAGTTTAATGTCATATATTTTTTCCTATTACTTAGTTACTATATTTTAAAAATATTCTTGAGATTTTTTTCTTTGACCCTGTGGTAGTTTAAAAATGTAGTGATTGTTTGTATAGCATTGGATTTAGAGCTTAATTCTATTTTACTTAAAGGAGATATTTTATAAGATTTTAAATATTTTGAATATTTTTAGTCTTGTTTATATTGAATCATATTTTCAGTTTTGTTATATCTTCAATGTGATCTTCAACACCATCTATTTTTGCAGTTTCTGAATATACTATAAATATATGCATTTGTGACATGCTGGTTAAATATTTCTATAAACTGAATGTTTATATGCTCCCAAATCTGTTACTTGAAACTCTTATCCCTGATGTTACCGTGTTAAGGGGTGGTCTTCTGGAAGGTAATTAGGTTTAGATGAAGTCCTGAGGGTGGTACCCTCATGATGGGATTAATGCTCTTACGAAGAGAAACCAGAGACCTCTCCCCTCAGCCTTCTTTCCTCCAGGAAGAAGGAAGGCACACAAATTGCAAGAGTTCTCTCCAGAAACCAAATCAACTTTCCTTAATGTTTCCTTTCAGTAGATGGGGTTTTCTTATTACTCATTTTTTCCCAGAGATTTTATTTCTTTTAACTTTAGAAAGAATATTTCTAAATACACCCAAATTAATATTTTGAATCGAACTAAGTTATGTTGGCTAAGATTTGCTCCCTCTCTCTTGTTTTATCATTATCGATTGATTCTTACTCAAAATGTTCATACCATAGGAAAAGATCGATCCATCAAATATGCTCTTGAGAGAGTAATGTACACATTCTATGTGGTATAAAATATAGGATAACTTCTAATCTCAGCTTTAAAAAATGATATCCTAAGTGATTCAACACCATTATTTTAAATATATATGGTCTCCATGTATTAAAGCTATAAAGAAAACATAAATATCTGATATTTCATTTGAAATATTTTAATGACACAAGAAATACATTTAACAAGCACCTGCGATATATTTTATCATTACTATTCAGTAAGACAGCAAATAAATTGATGTAAATTGAAGTTCCTAATAACTTTTTTAGACAACTACCAATGTTTAACTATTTCCATATAATGGTCCTCTATGGCAATTAGATGTACATAAATTTCTTGATATAACATGTGCAATATTTTATATTACATAAATGAAGTTTTATTACAAGAAGATTTTTCAATGCTAATGCTCTGTGGATGCTTTTATTTTATTTTATTTTAATTATTTTATTGTTTTAATGGATGGAGTAGCTTCATGAATACACTTGACTTAAAACATTTCTTGTTGAAAGAGTTGTGAGCGTGCCACCTGTAAAAGCGTTTTGAATCCTCAGTGTCCCACTCTTCTGTACAATGCAGAGGACTCGAAACCATGTTCAGGAATCTTACCCTGTCTACAAACACTCATTCAAGAACCAACTGCACCGATGTTAGACAGCCTTTCATTTAGGTACACATCTTAGATAGACTATTCATTTTCCACAAGAGAAGGTCAACTCTATTTCGCGTTGACTGCGTTAGCCCAAATAGGTCAATATTTATCTGGCAGCAAAGAATTGCTTTATTTCAATTACTTGCCAGGGAATACAATCTTAAATTCCCTCCTGCCCAATATCTATCTATCAAAGGCCCTTCTGAGAAGAGTCTATTTGTAGAGTATTACTTCAAGCCTATTCTGTTTATCCATTCTTCCACATAATCTGAAACTTTTTCAATAGTTCAGATATTCACAAAACTAATGCATTTGCCATATTTATCTGATTTCTCCTCTAATAATCACAGTGATTGAATTATGCATTTGTGTAAATTGTCATTAAAAAATCAGTCATATATTTAGAGCTAGGATGCAATAGGGGATATTTCCTTTGAATATCTTTTTTTTTAAATTAAAATTGCTTCTATTTCTCCTGAGCGAGTAGGTTTGCTTTGATCTTTTGGAATATGTATATTATTACACAGACCAGGTTTCTTATACCCGTTTTGCTGCTAGAAAGCTAAGGACTGCATTGAAGCTTATCCTTGGCAACTGTATAACTCTTTTGCATATGCATTTTGTAATGCTATTTTATTCTTCAAACTATTTAATATGATGCCTTGTTCACTTTTTACTTATTCAAATAATTCTAATTTATGTTTTGTATCACCAACATTATATTAAACTATTTTTTGAAGAAAAGTGGAACATAAACAACTTTATAAATAAGTAGAAAAGGTAAATATTATAACATTATGTTTTATAGTTTTAGCTAAAATTTGATTCAGATTTTATATCCTTAGTACAATCAATTGTGCAAGCAATATTTATATAAAATGTTGTAGTTCTGAGTTTTGAGAGCTACAAGTGAAGAGTGATTCATAATACTGCAAAGTCCTTGTTTCAAAACACATTTAGATTTTCCTCTCATAAATCAATAATTTGAAATATGTTGTCTGAGAAAGATAGGTAATTTATCCAAATGTTTTTCCAGATTCCATTGAAGGTGACAACATGACTGGAACAATTTTCTTTTGTAAATCCAACATGTGATTATATATAAACACATCCTGAGCAATGAACACTGATAATAATTGCATTTTGAAGTTGTTGTAGCATAATTCATTACATAAGGATCTTAAATACCCTTATTATTTAAATTACTGGATAATAAATTTTATATAAACTATTGTGTACTGAATGTGTCATTTTAGTATTTGTGATCATTAAATTTTGTAAAAAATGGTTAATGATATTTACATAAAATTGTTTAAGCATCTATAAAATGAAGAATTTTATCTAAGATTTTTACCACCTTTTATAACTGCTTCAAATATTATCTTCATCCTTGTTAATTATATTTGTATGTGATTTTAAATATATTTTATTTAAATAGATGTTAAATATATATACATACATGTATATATTCATAGCACTATGTATAAAACTTTAATTAAGTCACTTAGCAAATACATAGCTAAATGAGTAAGTGAATTAATTGAATGAACATAGTACAAATAAGTTTACAGAGTTCATGACATGTACATTGTAAATAGTTGCATTATAGTTACTAAGACTTAAAAGTAAAGCTGCATATATAAAATTGTCATCTACATGTGCTCTTTTTGTATGGGTTGAATTTTGTTAAAAATCACATTCTGTCTTATATTCTACAAAATGCACTAGCAAATTTAGTAAATTGCTTATTAATTGCAAATACATTTTTAAACACTGTCCTTTTTCTATATTGATGATATAAATAAATAAAAGATAAAATTACATGCAAAAAGACTAGGTATCATGAAAGTGGAATCAAATATTAAATAACAAATAGAATTGTTTTACCTTCACAGTTCTTTTCAATAGTGCGATTGATTGACTTTACTATAATTTTATATGTATGTATGCTTATGATGTATGCATACATATTATATATAGTACATTTATGTATATACATACATACAAATACATAATTCTAAAGCTAATTTTAAATGCATGAGTATTCCATTAAATTTAACACACTATATTTCCTCTTTATTTGTATAACAAAGTCTTAAATAGATGATCTTTCATTTCAATTTATTAATGTTTAAATCAATAAGATTTGTCTGCTAGGCATAACATAGCATTTTAATCCTCCTATAGAAGATAACTGATGACTAAATCATTTAATAATTTAGACATTTGTTAGTGACTTTTCTAATTTCCTTTATATACTGTACTTGTAATATAATTTATACTTGATTATTTAATTAATAGTTATACTTTGAGTATTTTCAAACATGATTTTAGAATTATGAGAAATATGGCATAATCTGTCTAAATGTGTTGCATTTTTTTAATTTGCAAATAACTCTTGGAGGAAAAAAGAGACATTAATACTCTTTTCTAAGAAAGACCATTAAGTCTTTCACTTAATCTCAATTATTGGGGCTTTTTGATGGGCTCAAGATTCTATTTATAGATGAAGTATTATTGAGCTGTACATTTGAAGTCTTCATGGTTTTGCAAACCAATATCACCCCAATAAATTCAGTTAAAAATGTTGATCTCGACACCTGGCAAGACTCTGTGGAATCAGGAAAAAATAGACAATACTACAACAGCTCATTAAAGCCGAAGGGAAAGAAGTGAAACCCACTCCAACACTGGATCATTCCGGGCTCTGGGTTAGGGACAGCGCTCAGTTCTGGAACAGTCATCAATTCCTGCTTGTTCTATGCTGGTCTCTTCAGGTTATAAAGTTACAAAATAAACAGGTGTGACTCAAACTTTCATTATGAAAATTACTGATATAGCAGTATTCTAAATTTATACAATCTCAAAAGATAAAATATATCTTGTCATTTATTAATTTATTGATAAATTTATGATGAAAAGATGATAAAGTATAATTAGATAAACTGATAATACAATGACACATAACATAAATAGATTTATAACAATTCTTGGTTTTGAGTTTAAGAATCAAATAATTACTGAGAAATGCATGATTAAAAAATGCAATTGATTTACAGAACATCACTTCAGCTAGCAAAACATTTAAAGTCTTCCTTCTTAAGAGAGACCAAAACATTCCTCAGAATAACTTTGTGATCTTGGTTATTTATAAATTTACTTATTCTTTAGAGGAGTAGAGAAGTCTACAAAAATATGCAGACAACAAGAAGAAAGCTTCTCCTTAACATTTGAGAAAACTAGGACAGAAGGATTCCATTATACATATTCACTAATATTTAAAAGTTGTGAACTAAACAAAGAAACCACTCAAATAGCACACTTAGACTGCTCAACATTCGACTTGTAAATATTGTAGCACGCAGAGAACTACACAGCTGACCCTTGACCAATATATTCCTCTTCTTTTTCTACAGCTGGCAGTATTCTGCACCAAAGGAGATCTCACATGTATACTGGTGGACACCCTAAACCTCATGTCCAGGCTCTGCCCAGCCCTCTGCAAGAACCTTCTCTTCTTCAGCTTCTTGGGTCTAATGATACATGCATTTGTTGCAGACTGCGTGCATTTCATGAGGTGGACTGAAGGAAAAGGCCTGCACAGGCCGTGGAAATGGACTTGAGATCACTGGGAAGGAAATTCCCTAGTTCCAGGTAAGTGGTATGGGGATTAAAAGGAGAACGTGAAGCATGGCTGTTCACATCACCTTCACTCTATGATCCTTCCTCCTGAGCATGATTTAGACAGGGGTATCTAGGGGTGTCATTCCTAAGAGAGCCCCCGTAAAATCAGGAACTAGGACATGTGCCCCTCTTGTGTCAGTCTAACGCTGACATTGAAAACTACACAAAGAAAAAATGTGTCTGAACAAATCAAGGTAAATACCATAAATAAAAATTAAGAGTCAAAACCAATGAAATCAGAGGTAACATTAATGAAAAACATAAATATTTGGAGTTAGAGTTCTAGACAGGAAAGAAAATATAAGATATTCATTATCCATTGTTCAATAGATATGATTTTTTAATAATGAGACAAGGAAGTAATGGGACTATAGGATTTCCCCCCTTGATTCCTCATAAATGAGATGCAATGACATACAGTGAGCAATATCTGTAACAGTATTCTTACAGTAAATACCATAATTATATTCATATTTTTTCTAATTGATGTCTTTCAGGGTTTTCTCATTGATCATAAAAGATCAGAACAAGGCAATGCAGATTCAAAGACCTGTAGCTATAGTATGTTCTCCAATTCTCCTTTAGCAAGTCAGCCAACATCAGCTGAATGCAGAGCAGTAGAACTTTACTGGAATTTAGTGAACCCCGAAGGTCCCAGGAGACTTGTGGTAGCAAGGATCAGATTCAAGCCCAGAATTATCATTTACATTTGCCTTTTCCCTAACCTTACCATTTACGTAGGCATAGCCACAGCGGCTCCTGCACACACGTGTCTGTCATACACTTCTTTCTAGACATCGCTTGCTCCCAGCATGCGTAATAGTTTTGGGGAACTAAAGAAAATTCTTCAGACAGATTGCTAGATTGCTTACAGGAAAATAAGTGGTATTTGAAGATCTTAATTATACTTAATACCTTTTTTCCCTCAGGAGGACAGAAAGAAATATTTCAAAATGTACTTAATGTATTGTTTGTTCTCCTAGACCATAGAATCCAGGTAAAACAACGAGATTCATGTTAATGAAGGGAACACAAAGTGTCCCTAATATAGCACAGTGATTACTCTCAGATTCAGGTCAGACCATAAATTAAATCTTGGTGCCCAGTTAGTATCTGTCTAATCTTGGACAAGTTATTGTCCCTCTTTCTTCCTTAACACCAATATCTGTAACAAAGGCATTTAAAAATATTCAATAGGATCTACTTTATATGTTTACATCACTTAGCTTAGTTACAGTATGCATTAAGCATAATACAAATAATAATTTCATATTATAGCATCATTTAATGACAAAGCAGTAATGAACAATGGAAAAACAACAGTATTAACAATATTATTAAATAAACCTTATTAAATCCGGGAAATGAATTCAGGACCATAAAGAACCAAAAAGAATACTGTTTGACAGACCTCTAAAACTATGCAGGCATTTCTCTGAGTATAGGCATTTAGATATGAACATTCAGTCTTGTGAGCCTATCCTGACAACTTACTTGCTATTACACAGTCTGATTTTTCCCTGTGTGCTGCTTTAGTGAGTTGAATAGTGGCTCCAAAATGATATTTCCAAGTTTTAATCCCTCTATACGTGACCTTATTTGTGACTAGAGTATCTGCAGGTGGAATTAAGTTAATTATCTCTAGATCCTAAATCCAATGATAGTGTCCTCATAAAAGAGAGAAAAAAAAGACAGGGAGAAGCACAGAGAGAAGCACAGAGAGAAAGGTCATATGAAGACAGAGGCAGATGCTGTCAGTCACAAGAAACAAGGAGCGAGGCATGGAACGGATTCTCAGAGCCTCAGGAAAGAATAGGTACAACCCACACTTTCAGACTTCTGGCCCCCAGGGCTGTGAAAAAATAAGTTTCTGTTGTTTTCAGCCCTGAGTTTGTGATAATGTGTGATGGTAGCCCTAGGCTAGGTAACCACTCTCTCTCCTATATTTGATATTTTGATATATCATTTTATTTTAAAAATTGAGTCTTGCATAGTATAAGTAATACATTTTATATATAGTGTTAATGAAGATGCTATTCAATATTATTTTATACAATTAACGTAAATCTTTATACAACTTTTAAAGAGTGAAGACAGTGTATTTCACATGCTTGAATCAAATCATAGTACGCAAAATGGCCGAAAACTTTGTACTCTACAGAATGACCACCTTTTTCCTGAATCATTTCTTAAAAAGCATTTCTGAAGTGGTTTTTATCATTAATGATGACCCTTGCCAGTAACAAGTTAGCTACTCCTGGACCTTTATTTGTGGACTCGTGGAGGAAATAGACATTGGCTCTTAGTCAGGATCAGGACATCCTAAAGAGAGGTGATGCTGGCATTATCCCCTCAACTTCCTACAGGCTATCTCTTTGACTCCAATTAGGTGAAGACACACACAATTAGCCACTTTAATTGGTTTCATAAGGAAAGAGAAATTGCAAAACAAATTCAAATTCCACTAATTTTCATCAAGTCGTTCTTTAGGAAGAGCTCTAAAAGACCAGAAATTGCAGTGACTTTTTTTTTTTTTTGCTTTCAGAGTATAGCTGTTTCAGATTTATGTCGGAATTTTTTAAAGATTTTATTTATTTTTAGAGAAGGGAAGAAAGAGATAAAGAGGGAGAGAAGCATTAATATGTGGTTGCCTCTAGCGTGCCCCCTACTGAGGTCCTGGCCTGCAACCCAGGCAGGTGCCCTAGACTGGGAATCGAAACTGTGACCCTTTGGTTCTCAGGCCCACACTCAGTCCACTGAGCCGCACCAGCCAGGGAATATTGCAATGATTTTTAAAAAGGAAAAATAAACAGCTTTAAAAATTTTTTTCTTCAGTCTCATCTTTAACTATGACACTGTTACGATAAATGTTATAATATAGATTTCCCAAAGGAACATGTAATAAATTAACTTGATGGGTAACTATAGTATTATTTGATTGTATTTTCTTTTTTGACAGGAAATTAGATATAAGAACATCACCAGAGTATCATTTTCCATAATAATAAATTACATGATTCAAATGCTAAAGCTATCACTAGAAATCACATGATTATGAAGATTATCATAATCAAATATGTATACTAATTTTTTCCTTTTTTGCCAAGTTTTCATAAGGCAAATTATGCTTACCTTTATTTCCCAATGTTCCATTTGCCACTGAGACATGTGCATTTACAAATGATGGCTGTATACAACCATTTGTCCGCATATTGGGATGCCACATGCAAAATACGCATTACTGGAATTACCCTTCTGCAATGCAGTGTCAGTCTTTCCTTATAATGAGTAAAATAATGATAATATGTATAGTCTAGACATAGTATATGTACTGTAGGAGATGTATTAATACTCTATTAGGTGAGCGAGGCTATCAAAGTTTAACAGTTTCTCAATGTAGTAGTCTGCTTCCTCCTTTTCATTTTGCTGCTATTTATCTCTGTTGGGCATGAGTAGTGGAGAAGATATTTTGGAATTTCAAGTAAGTAGATCATGAAAGGAAATTCTGTCGATAGCCCCAACACATTTTATCTTCTACGCTAAAACTGATTTTGTATTCATATGGAAAACAATATTTAAATATGACCCGTATTGAAAATCCAGCTCACCTTAAGCATTAACAGTGTGGTGTGGACAGAATAATATATCTTTGGTTAATTTGTCCCTTTTGAAAGCTGGAAGAAATTTGACCCACATTTAAGAGAGGCAAGTTTCTAGACATCAGTTCAAGTAGAAGTTTTCAACTCATTGTAGTCCTGTATTCACAACTTTTAAAAGGTTTTGAGGATAACAGCAAGCCACAGGACACACGCTTCCACACAGCTGGCAAGGACAGGCCTGAAAGAGCACACGCTGTCCCCACGCCGGCCCACTAGATTGCTGCTGCCGGCTTGGTGTAAGCTTTCTGGGCATTCGGCATTGATTTCACTCTGACTTCTGTCCCAAAGAAGCCAATCAGGAATGATTGTGAAATTGTCTCACCTCTAAAACACACACAGAGCTTGAAATAAATTCAATGTCCACTAAGTCTTTTTATCTTGTACAGGTGGAAAGATTGTAAGAAATAGCAGTGTTGGGATTTTTTTTTTTAGTCAATTAGAGCTAATAACCACAATTGAAACATCTGAAACCTTTAAGATTAGTTTATCAAGAAAATTAAAAAATTAGCTTAACCTATTTTTTGTTAGATGGGTCTCAGCTTAACCATTATTATGTTTCATCTTTCTCATACTATGCAGTGGGTAAATAATGAATATGAAAATGTCATATAATAATGTAAGATTATGCTACCAAAAACTTGTATAGGTGTTAATTATTGATCTTATATTTTGATATAACAGTCAAATTTAATTTATTACATGTTCCTTTGGGAAACAGTCAACTTTAACTTAATCGGTTCAGTGATATCATAGCAAGATATTTTCAGATTGTGCCAAAGGTTTATTTAATGTTTAACCATTTTTATAAAGTAGTTATCATGCTGACTTTTTAATAAGGCCAGACAAGTATGAATAGTTCTTGTTGATGTTCCAGATTGAATCTAGACCCTAGAAATATAAATGAAAAACTGATTCCCTTCACACATGGAATAAGGAGATATTTGGGGAGGTGTGGCTCTTTCAATAAATTGTTTCAATTGTTTCTTAAGAAGCCTTTTTTCAAGATTGTGAAAGATGCCCATATTTTCCAACTATGGACACCTTGTTCATATCTTTTAACAGACAGAATCTCCCAGAAACCTAAGATACCTGTTCCATAGACTGAATATTCATGTGCCACCCCTATTCACATACTCAGTGTGAACACCCAATGTGATGGTATTGAGAGGTGGGGCCCTTGAAAGTTGATTAGGTCATGAGGATGGAGGCCTGAGGAAAGAGATTAGTGCTCCTACAAAGAGATCCCAGAGAGCTCCCTGGCTTGAAGATACAGTGAAAAGGTGAGCATCTATGGATCAGGAAGCGGACACTCCTTAGTTACCAATCAACTTCTTGGGCTTCAGGACTTTGAGAGGTAAAGTTATATTGTTAAGAAGTGACTCTAGAATATCAGTCAATGGTATTCTGTTTAGTAGCCTGAATTGATTAAGGCACATAGTTTACAATTTGTTTTTCCAAGTCTGGGGCTTTTTAAAAAATGTTCTTATTAGTGGCTTTTGAAAGAACCAAGTTTTTAATTTTGATCCAGTCCAGTTTATTATTTATTTTTCATTACAAACTGTGCTTTTGGTGTTGTATCTAAAGACTCTTCTTACTTCAAAGTAAGGAATATCTGTCTTAATTTTTCTCTAAAAGTTTTATATTTTTACTCTAATGAACAATTTTTGAGTTCATACTTGTCATGACATGAGCTACAGATCTAAATTAATACTTTTTATACTTGGATATCTGGATGTCTCTGTATCATTTGTTGAAACTGCTTTGCATCTCTCATTGAATTGCTACAGTCAACTGGTCATAGTTAATGCTTCATGAGGCCAAAGGTGTCCCATCTCATATATTGCACTCCCATTGATGATGGTATGCTCTAGAGGGTACCCAGATTCATGGTTTGGTGGGTCAAACATCACACATTTTATGAGGACAACTCTAGTCGCATGGTAAGAACTTCTTGGCACACATTCACACATTCAGAATCTACTACAGAAACTTATGTCTCAAAATGTAATTACTCCAAAATCCTAAAGGTTTTACAATGATTCTTCAATAGGAGCCCGCCAGGGTATCCATAAAACACTCTTATTTTCCACAGCACTTCAAGCACTAATCTGACCTGCTGAGCCATATAGCCAAGTAGAAGAATAACTGGGACCTGTGGATACTTTTCTCTACAATATATTAAGAAAGTACAGACATTTCAACTTCATTTAACTTAAGTTACCTTTTGGGTCCAAGTTTCAATCAACAGCAGTAAAATTTTCAGAGCTGCTCCCGGCCAGTCAAGCTAACTCAATGTACCAGATTTTGATGAATCCATATAAATAAAGTTGATCTGAAACAGTATCACATTACTTACATCATGAGTCAATACCTTTAGACTCTATCCTACTATATGTTCTCCAGATTTTGGTCAGTATAAATTGACAAACTTGCAATTTTTTTCTATGTGTGTAGCTATTCTTCACTTGTTATACTTTGTAATTTACCTTGTGGATACTTCTGAGGATTAAATCTGATTATAGGTCCAGGAACTATGAGAGGTGGTAGGATTAAGTACCGGAAGTGTCAGCACTTCTTTGCAAGTCAGCTATTTCAGGGAAGACTCTTAGAGATTCTTCAGGAAAGGTAAAATCAATGTTCTCAGATAGGAGGAAGGACCGCTTTATTGACAAAGAAGTCTTTGAGGGAGCTAGGGTACTAAGGATGAAGATTCATTAGAATCATCCCACATATTTCTATCCATATGTTTATCAGAACAGGAAGAAATAAAGAGGAGGAGAAATGTTCAGAAAGACACTGGCATAGCTCGGAGAGTATGAGATAAATCAGGACAACAATGAGATTGAAGAATGAGAGTGTTAGAAACAAATGTGCACAGCTTGTTAGAGGCAAATACATGAAGAGTTCCCTGCCCACGTTCTTCTGTTCTCCACTTGAATGCTCACCAGTGCTTTCACTTCCCCGATAACGCTAGTCACCCTCCTCTGAATGCTTTCCAGTTCCCTGTGCCCTTCCTGAATCATGGCGCACAGAATGTGCTGCAACGTTATGTCATCATATGTGATAACCACTGCAGAAGGAGGAAAGATTATTAGCAGTGCCATCTATTGCAAGACACATAAACTTACTGAAATGCAGTTCCCTTCTCTTTAAAAGGGTGTTAAGGATTTATTACAATGTTTTAAAAATATTATTTCAGAAAATATACTTAAAGTGCAGTATTTTGAAAATATAAACATTAAAATATGAACTGTTACCATAACTGAAATGCTAATTTCAATTGCTAATTAACTAATAATAAAAAGAATAAAAAATACATTTGTATAGCCACAGCTATATGTACAGCCACACCAATGATTCATATTTAGTGGAGTTTATACTAAAACCTCTCAGACATTCTTAACTTATTGCTAAATCAGAGCTAATCTCCACTGTGCTTGCGATATTTTTTTAGAAAACTTCAAGTGCTACCATCTATTTCATATTCCTGGCACTAAGTGTGGTATCATAATCATGTTATACAGATTACCTATGTGAAGGTATCATTTGTGTTATCAGCACCTTTGCAGAACATCCAATGTACTCCTAAACTGCGTGGACCACATGTAATACAAAGTCCAACCACAAACTTTAGAAACCACTCCCCTAAACTAACATCAATGATTCATGACCAGTTGTAGTGTAAAATCTATCAGTTATGACTATATATTTGACTTTTCTCTCTTTGAACTAAATTTTTTCATTTAAGTATGAGAATTTTCAAAATGTATTTAACTAAACACATTACATATGCTACTAATTTTGACCTACTCATTTTGGAATGTTTTTCATATTGGATAATAATAGTAAGGTTATAGTGTTTATTTGATTATAAAATATATTTGGCAGTGAAATTAAGGACCCTCTGTAAAAAAGTCCTATATGTTTTGATAATGAATTCCTTGTTGAAAGCAAAGTATAAGAAGAAGGAAAGAAATTACTGTAAGTACTCATTATTGGTAAATTATGTAACAAGATGACAAGATGAAAGCAGTTGCAGTAAGTGAATATGAGGTCCTTCCAGTGGGTATCCAGCCATGTATTATGAAAACTATAAACATTTATTAAAGACAATACAAGATACAGGAAATATTGTACACAGGGCAATGATGCCTCAGTCCCCTTCAAAGTATGCACCTTGTGACCTCACACTTCTTCCAGTCATCACCAGGTGCCCATCATGTTTTCCTGAATTTCATTGATGGCCTGAAATCTTTTCCCTTTCAAAGGTGATTTAGTTTTGGGAAAAGCCAAAAGTTGCAGGGTGCCAAATCTGGACTGTAGGAGGGCTGAGTCACCTGGGTGATTTGATATTTTGCCAGAAACATCTGCATCGGATATGATGCCTGAATGTGTGCATTGTCCTGGTGAAGCTGCCAGTCACCAGTTGCCCAAAGCTGCAGCCCTCTGAATTATCTGAGCAGTTTCCCCAGAGGAATGTTCAAGCTTAATGGAAAACTTGATGCAGATTTGTTGCTCCACTTGTTCGGTCATTTTGAATGTGATGGCCACACAGTACACATGTCACTCAAGGGCATCTACTGCCCCCACTGACTAATGCAGTGAAGTCTTCATTGTTCACACATGATGATTCCAGTCCACTCTCCTGGCTGCCAGGTTACATCGATGTCACATATACCATTCTTTTTATGTTAACAATGGTTGGACTTTTTTTCCGGACAGATCTCTTATATTTTATAGGAAATAAATGGAAGCAAAGCTAACATCTCATTTATTTTCAAGTTATACCCATGTCGCAAACTCAAATATTTTGAAAAAAAAAATTGCATGTAGTTGTGTGTATGTGTGTGTATTTGCTTTGATTTTTATAATGAAACAGTTGTGTTAAATAATAAAAGGTTTCTTTCTGCTGTTTGTAAATAATTTCTTTTCATGTAAGCTTTTGTTTATTTCAAATTTGTCCATGCATCAATCCTTAATTTATCCCTTCCTTGTCAGTCTTAATTTATCATAATTGATTGATGCTGACTACTTTAGGAGGAAATTATTTAACTGTGATTGAATGGGGGCATTTAACTTTATTGAAAAGAAACAGCAGGGGAAAATGAGGAAAATGTAAATGTGCTCATTTGTAAGAAAAAAAAATTCTTCAGACAGAATTTGGCTCCTTGAGCTGAATAAAGTATTATTGAGATTAAGTTGACATAATTAATTGAATAGAATTTTACATCCTTTCTAGTAAAATGGAACTGGAGATGAAGATATCCATTGAAGTTAATGTCATGAATATGCTCAGAGGCTCCATTATGAAATACACACAAATGGAATAAAAATAAGCAAGATAATTTTATTTTAAAGACATTTCAAAAATATTTGCTTCTGAGACATATTACCTTTGAAAGATTTAATCAATTAAGTAGACATTATATATTATGTATTTGATTTTATATATAATCAAATACATAGTATATTGTATATAATATATAGTCAGAGAATATGTATTTGAATACAATGATTTTATTATTATAATTATATATAATAAATAATAATTATAATATACATATAATATATTATATATAGTGTCAAAGAATATCTTATAACCATGTACATTTTACTGATAAGAAATTTTGGATTAAAAGAGATAAAACCACCACATTAGCAAGTGGCTTGCTTGGAATCAATCTGCCTAGGTCTTCTAACTGTAATACTGTTTAGTTTTTATTGTTGTTTTCTTCAACAATTCTTTTACATTGCACTACTTTTGCTTTTTTCAGAATAGAAGATGATTTACTAATGCTCCTGATAAGAACACTAATAAACTATTATTGAAAATATAGGGAAGAAAAATGAATTTCCCCCTTAACCTTCCAGGTTCTTGACTGAGTCCCCACTCCCCCCAGAGTAAGAAACAAATTAGCAGGAAAAAAAAAAGAAAAAGAAAAAAAGAAGATATATGTACCCTCTATACCCAGGAGATACCCAGGAAAACTGTGTAACTCCTGAAATGGCCCAGTCACCATCTTATAAACTATCTGCAGGTCAGGACTCCCTTAGATGTTGGCAGGGGCAGGGGAGCCAATTATGGCAGGTTACCAGGATGAACACTAAGGTAATGTTTTTGTGCTGATTTAAGTCCATGTGCTCTACATTGATAAGAATTTCTAGCGATTTCCCACACCCTTTTCTTCTAAGTACAAAAAAGGAGACACCCTTATAAATGAAGAAGACTTATTTTAGGAATGTAAATATCTATTATAAAAAAGAAACTTCTACTTGGTTTTCAGTTTCTTCTGTGTCTTCTATTTCTCAAAAAATACTGACTTAAGATAATCTTTATTTGAAAGACATATTTTGGCATACCAAATTCTGCTCCTCTTCAAAAGTCATAACCCATAGCTAAATACCTTCTGAAATATGAATGTACAAAAATTAAAATAAAACTACCTTTTCAAAATCTAGTTGGTAGGTAAACAAAATTTGAGTACCAACCAAGGTAGGTTGAATGTATTTATACTTTATATCTGTTTGAATGTGTAACATAAACAAAGTTGGAGGTATTTCCATTCAAAACTTACCTTTTTATAATTTCTATCAAACTTCACTTAAATTATCTGAGACTTGGGTAAAATTAATATATACATGCAGTTATAGAGTTTATTCATTTACATATATATGTTTGTGAGATTCATAAAACATCTTATAAGTTTACATTACTTCTTATCCAAATCATAAATTATTAAATCATGATTATAGTGAGAAGCATGTAGACAGAAACAAGGAAACCTAAGACAGGCAGATGAGAAAGGGCCAAAATGAAAATTGTCTTTACACATAATTTAATCACTTCCCTATCTTCAAATATTATATTTATACTCTCACCAAAACTACACCCTCTTTGTTTTTTCATGCTTCAAACTTCTAAATCTCTTCCTATAATTTGAAGAATGTGGAGTCTGTCACCTTGTGAATGGAGATTGACAAGGTGGAGTCATTTATGTCAAGAAAACTAAAATGAAGCCAAGAGGCCATGAATAAATTTATCTTACACACATGACACCCAACACATTTGTCTATGAACTTTTGAATATTAAAGCTATGACTCACCTCTATCTCTGTACACCCATGGCAACCAGATTATTTGCACTTTTACTTTGAAAGAAGCCAATCAGTTTGCCAACCAGCATCCCCCTTTGTATATCAGGCTTCCCCAATCACTCTAACTTAGCCAGCATCTTTCCTTTTCATCAAGCCAACTGGATTAAGAACAGCATAAGCAATCCCAGACTTCATAAATCCTGCCTTTTTTGTTACCTCTGGAGAGCAATTAAGGTTGCTACTCGAAAATGTGCCAGGGTTGCAACCCTTTCAGTTGTTCAAATAAATGCATTTTATTCTTTAATGAGCCTTAATTTGGGGGAAGTATTAATAACCCTTATATTGTTTCTTTAACTACTGTTTTTTTCCAACCTGCTAAATCATTTCAGGATTTCTGCAAAGAATCTCATGTTCATCTCCTGCAAGCAGGAAAAATACAAATATGTTGAATGTCATAGGGATGCCAGTAGACCACTGAGCTCATAATACACTTAATATGGTTGCATAAAGGTTATGAATACAATCATGCACCACCATGGGAAAGTTATGTATTGGTGTATATAATAAAAAGAATTACAACAACACCAATGTTATTATTAAATAAGAAAATAAATTAAGAGTAGAAGGTATTAGGACTGAAAATACTGACAGTTTTGCATTCATGAGCAATCTTACTTTGCTTTTCCAGTATCATCACTCACCAGAGTCTGTAAATGTGGCATTTTGATGAAGGTTGTGTTTATGTGATTGGTTGCATTCATTTTTTTAGATGTTAGAAACAGTCCAGGAAACAAAATAATATATCAACCAGTACAAGAGAAAATGAATTCAGGAACTTTATGCGTAGTATTTTGAATGATGAAGGCAAACTTGCTAGCAGACAAAATTATGCTAGCTAATATATAGTCAGCTAATAAAAAATAACTCCTCAAATTAGTGATATTTAAAAACATAAAATAATGTTAATATATGCATCCCCTTGGTCAATGAACATAATTTTTTTATTACCTTGTCTCCTAAAATAGAATTTTATTCACCAAGTCACTTATCTTTCTCTCCATGCTGTACATACTTAGCAAAATATTTTGTAAACACAAAACAATGTTAACTAATACTTTTGGAGGTTTGCTTATGTCTGTTATTTCTTTAAAATAATCAGTGTAAAATAATCTTTATGACAAAAAGATTATGCAGGGCAAACCGTTCCCTTTAATATTGTATACTTGGAACTATACAAGAGACTAGAGCTTAAGAGTTCTCACAATAAACACATAAAGGGTAACTATGTGAGGAGATGAATGTGTTAATTAACTTGATTGTGGTCATCATTTTATAAGTGTCTGTATGCTACATCATTGCATCTTACACTCCCTGAAATCAGTCATCTCATGCAAACTAAATCTCTCACTCTGTAGTTATATATAAATGTGTGTGCGCATATACACACATGCATACACATACAGGTATATACATACATATACATGCATATGTGCATATGTATATATGTATATGTGTGTACATATATACATATATAAATGATCATTCTCATATGTAACAATGGCATATTATTTATTTCGAATTGAAGTTACAGTGATCCCTCACCTATTGTGGGAGTTACAGTCCAGAGACCCCCACCAGAGGTGAAAATCCGCGAAGTAGAGATGTTATATTTATTTTATTATATATATATATATATTAGGCTTTATAAACCCTTCCCACACTCCTATAAACCTTTCTCAGTCTCTTATTAACCTTTCCCACACTCTTATAAACACTTTTTATGCTCTTAAACACTTTCCAAACTCTTAAACCCACGTAATTTTAACAACATATGAAATTCTACATGGGTACTCACCAGCGGAGTATATAGTCTCCCCTCGCTATACCGCGGTTCACTTACGGCAGCTTCACTGCATCGCGCAGTGAACCCGGTATAACGAAGGACCGGTGTACTTAAGACAGTGGCAGTGCAGTGACCTCTCTCTCCCTGTCCTTGTGAAAGCAGGAGATAAATCCCCCATTGGAAAGTCGCCTTATACGCACCTGGAAACTCAGAAGAAAGACATTCTTTTCATCAGAGTTAAGGAATTCAATAAACTTGCTTGTAATTGAAACTGTGGGTCCTTATAACTTTGGTTCAGTTTAGCTTTGAACCTCCCTCTAGACATCATGCCTCTTTCTCTCCACTGCCCTCATAGACCTAGCCCAACCCCTGGATAATTAGCAACCCGAAGGGCAGCAAAAGACCTTCGCTTGGACCTGATAGTCACATAGTCTGGACCTCTGGCTACAGATAATATTTAGACCTAAGTTATGCTTCCGCTCCTGAACCCTGAACTGAAACGACACCATGGCTACTTTTCCTTGAGACCAGACAGAAGGAAGCTGAAGCAGAGCACAAAACTGTCCTCAAGATCTGAAGAAATAATTGTCGTTGTCTGTGACCAATGAGCTTCCAGCACAACACCAAATCCCTAACCAAGTTGTTTTGCGTTTTTTTCCCCTAGGTAATCCTTAACCTACATGCCAGTCAGATATCCAGTTCCTACATTAGCTCCCTGAACTCCAGAATGGCCATTCAATATTAAATTATTTTTCCTTCTACGCTGCACCCTTGTGCAATCATTTGTCCTGGCCAGTGCTCACAGGCAGATGGACTCCAATATCGGAGTCCTAGAAGAATAGTTTTGCTTTTTTTTAAACCAATTTACAACACTAATCCAAACTTTTATTAGATTCCTTCCTAATAATCACACAAATCTAAGTTTCTTTGTCCTGTCAGTTCTTCAAAAATGCATTGTTTCTTTGTCATAAAAGTATCAAAAGCTACCTACTTTGATTGTTTCTGGAATCATTGTAATGATCTCCCACATGAACATATTAAATTGGTTTTGATTTTTGACTTATAAACCTGGTCTTGTGTCAGTTTCATTATGAGTCTAACCATAGAGATTTCAAGAGGAGTCTGGGGGTAAATTTCACCACCCGCATATCAACAAAGAAAACTTTTCTGAGAAAATCAGGTATAATAAATTATGTAAAGAGTTGCTGTAACCTGAAAACATCTGCTATGTTAGCCAAGAAAATCAGCATAATTTAGCCATATCATTTGCAAACCTCACATATGGCCTTATTTCACGGAGCTCTCCTTAATACGAGGCGCAGCTATTGTGTATAATGAATCACGAAGGTAAAGATGACGGTAGCACCAGTTCTCTTACCTCTGAACCCTAGAATCGATGCGGAATATTTGAAAGCCATATGACCTTTCCCTTGGGAATTGCCTGGCGTAAAACAAAGAAATGAGTGCTATAACATGGACCACGACATGCACCAGGGTAGTCCAACCCCCAAGTAGAGTTTTTTGTTTGTTTTGTTTTTAGTGCTTGATCCCATTTAAAGGGAAATCTGCTCCTTACTGGTTGACTCTTTAAAAAGGAGTCACTGCATTTTTATAAGACTTTCCCTAAGAACTTTAGAATATGGTTATTACTGGCACAATTGCTTTTTCTCATTAAAAATAAAATGGTAGGGTTATACATCATAGCATTCTTTTTCACCATATGTTGGTATCTGGCAAAAAACTATCATATAACAACAAACAGATATAAAACTTGTAATTTGATTTTGTTTTACTTTACCAGTTTAAATGGAAACAAATACAATGTGAATTGAACTTTTCTTTTGTCAAAATGAAATATATAAATATGGACTATAACGTATTTTGTATATTTTTGTATATGTATATTTAGTTAAATATATTTATATTTTATAGATAATCTCACACATTCAAAAACAAATACATGCATGCATTACTTGCAATTTACATTTTCTTGAAATTCATTAGATTATTTTTTCAAAGTGTTTTCCTAGTTCACTTAAGCATGGCTTGTAAATCATCTTTCCAGTCAATATGCTTACTTATATATATATATCCTTACCGGTAAAAACTATTTCAAGTACAGTCTAAATAAACTAAACTAAGCATTAGATGGAAAAAGGTAGAGAGAGACAGGAAGAGAGCAAGAGAGAGAGAGGGGTTGGGGTGAGAAAGAGACAGAGATGTATATTAGCGAATTATTTCCACAATAAAAGCTGTGCAAACTCAGTGACTTAAAGCAAGCGGGATGATATCGATCACTTTGTCATCTGCAGATTTGCTTCAAGTTAATTGCGTTAGGCTAGTATCCCACCTCCAATCTCTGGCCTTCAGTCTCTAGGTTCCAGTCTGCAGAATGGGCTCCAGTCTACTTCTTAGACCTGTAGACGTAGCAGGTATCAGCATAATCATCTCCACATGCCTTATTCTGTGGCCCAGGCTGAGATATGTCCTCATGGTAGACCACTGGAACAAACACAGCAAGTGCCCACACTGCAAATGCATTTCATATTTATAAGGACATATCCTTATAAATATTCCATACTTATAAGGATATATATGCCAATTAACTTTCTGGACATTTCTGATGAGTTACTTTTTTGCTGTTGTTTCTTACACATTCCTAATATTTTTGAAAATAACTTTTCAAGATTTAATAGGAGGAAGCAAGATGCAGCAATTGTTCCCCCTATGAATGGAGGATAAACTTTAGGAGAGAAACCTTGCCTACACTATGCTCTTTTCATTGAATTTTTTAAAGCTAAGCTAAAATAACAAGCAATCGCATAAATGACAGTTTATTAGTTACCAATAGATTTAAAACAAACTTCAAAATATTGGAAGAATTCTCTTTAAAATGTAATTAATTTTATTTTCTAGAATTAGAGAAGCATCCCAATTCTAAGTTTCTGTGAGGTGTGCAGAAACTTAGAATTTATATGTTTCTATATATTTCTGTAGAAACTTATGTATTTTTCCAGCTGTATTTCCACTGTAACTTGAGAATAAAATACATGCATTTAACAGTCTGTGACACTTACGTGAATCCTTGAGAATATTTGGCCCTTGTAATCGATTCTTTCCAGGAATATTCCGTTCTCTCTTCTCTTACCTCCACATCGTGCTCTTGCTAACTGATCTTCTTTACTGACCACATCCCTTCAGATCAAATTACAAGAGAACAGTTACATATCAACTATAATGCTTAGCAATTTTAATACATTTTTATGGCTGCCATAATAAGGATATTTGTGTAATAGCTGTATTAAGCTCTCTTTGGTTTGAAATAAGAAAATATTTTACTCCTCAACAAGGACCAATTAAAGGTGGAAAAAGTAAAGTAGCATAAGTCTCTGTGAAGTACATGTCTTGGGAAAGGTCTATGAGAATATATTATACTTGAATGGCTTATAAACTTGGCTGCAAATGAGAATCACCTGGGAGACTTGTTAATGATACTGATCCCCAAGACACAACCTAGAATTAATGAAGCAGATCTCCAGAGGATGGTCATGAGAATTCTGTTTTTAATAACTGTCTCAAATGATTTGTATAATCTGATTATATTTGAAACTTAAGTTCAAGGCTAGATGTGCTGCATGACTGACAATTATAAGTTTTCACAATTACATAGTTTTCACAGTAGATGATAAATCTTTGAAATGTTTAAATTATGAATAAGTGAGCAAATATGTATCATAGAAAGATAACTCTGAGAGTAATGTCATAAATGGTTGTTGAGGCTGGAAGCATGAAAGCCAACAAATGACAAGTGTGACCCAGATGTCCAGTGAAATAAAGATAGAATAGAATAGTGATTGTAGCAGTTAGAAAAGAAAAGGTAGCTTTAAAAGATGAGGAAGTTGTCTTAACCTGACTTGCTGACTAAATAAAAGAGTAATCTATTAGGCTAGCTTGCTTGGGCTGTCATAAAAAATATGCCCCAGACTGTGTGAATTAAATGACACAAATTTGTTTTCTCATACCCTTGGAGATTAGAAGCCCAAGGCCAAGGTGTTGGTAGGTTAGGTTTCTCCTGAGGCCTCTCTCCTTGGCTTGCAGATGGCTGTCCGCTCGCAGCATCCTTACATAGTCTTTCCTCTGTGCACACACAACCTGGGTGTCTCTGTGTGCCTAAATTTCCTCATCTTATAAAGGCATTGTTGGATTGCATCAGGGCCTCCTGAAGGGCCTTACTTTAACATAATCACTTTCTCAAAGAAAGGCCTTATCTCCAAATACTTTCACATTCCGGAATCCTGGGATAGGCCTTCAACACATAAGTTTTGTGGGGGACATAATTTAACTCATGTATAATGTTCAGAAGACTCCAATTCCTATGATTTTGACACCTGATTAAGTTTTGATACCTTTCTCCAAGATAAGAAATACATAAAAAGATAAGCAACTTGGACAATCCATTCCTTTGGATCGTGACAAGTTTGAATTGCTTATGCGAAATTAAAGAGCAGGGATGCAGGTAGACAGCAGATATCTGTATGTGTGTGGGAATGCATGAGTGTACATGTATGCATGAATCTTGGCTATATATAATATTATTACTTAATTTGAAACTATATTATAAATTAAAGGAAATACTGGATACTGAGTAGTTGTAGGTATCATAACCACACTTCAGAACATCCAGAAGTGCTATCACTGATTATCTTAAAACACATTCTTCTTTTCCCTAACACATCCATATCAGTTGCGCAACCACCAACTTCAACTTGCCCTAGTGCTTACCTGCTTGGTTAATGTAAAGTTTACACATTGCTTAGCCTTTCCATTCCCTGCTTTGTGCTCTTCCTTATATGTAACTTGAAAAACAGAGTGATTAGTTAGGTGTTTCTGAACCAACACAATCTCTATTACCTGGATTGTCTTTTCTGGAGAGAAAATGGTGTCTCAGCTATTTGACATACTTTAAGGTTTCTACTTTTTTTTGGTAATTAATCCTCCTTTAAATGATTCAGTGAGAGTTAGTTATTTCATTCAATGAAAACATAGGAGCCAATGTATTGCAAAGAGGTTTTTAATATGGTTCAGTATTACTAATGCATGCCTACATGAGAGAAAATTTCAATAAAAATTAAATAATTCAAAAAAGTTTTTAGATTTCAGTATATGGTAGAAAGTAAAATTAAGCAGAAAATATTCAGAAAAATCAGTGAAGCTAAATCAAGTCCAGTGATATTTTTCCTCTTACAAGTACGAGGCAGTCTACGGCCGTACCACCCTGAACGCGCCCGATCTCTTCTGATCTCAGAAGCTAAGCAGGGTCGGGCCTGGTTAGTACTTGGATGGGAGAAGTATGAGGCAGACATCATCAAGTTACAAGGGAATGTAGTAATGCAGGTCTATGCACTAATGCAACACCATTTCAAGAGATAATTCTTTATACATAAGTACTAATTGATTTATACAAGCAGCCTATTACCTTTAACTTAGCATAACATATATTTTGGGTGAAAACCTACACCACAACATTTTTATTATGTATCTTTAGAAGAAAATTTTCATAAAAGCTAGACAACGAAACAACTTACTTGTCTTTAGATTTTTACATTATTTCTAATTTTTTTCTCTTTTCAGAAAATTCTAATAATAGGATTCACATCATTAACTTCACATCCCAGAGAGCTAATACTTCCTCTCAGTGAATGTTCAGTTAGATGGAAAATTATATATGTGTCTGTGTGTGTGTATAATATGTATGTATTTACTATTATTTGTGTTTACTATTGAGTGAACCTGTATTATACTTTTTTGGAAAATACCCTTTATATAATAGATAAAATTTTATTTATTAAGAATACTTTATTTCACTGCAATCAAAGTTCAAACAAGGCCAACTCAAATAAATATAAAATATTATTAAGATTTATAATTCTTGGTGATCATATTATTTGAATATTTGTATATATTTCTTTTCCATGAAGGATATGAACAGTAATCAAAGTGAGAAAAAATGTCTAAGACTTCAAGGCTATGCTACAAAGTTCTGTCTGACTCACCCTGGGCAATCTGTATGATGGCAATAAATCAGCACAAAATATGACCATGTGTTTTTCAATTCAAGTCACCTCCCTCCTCCAAACTGTTTTTCACTTCCCACTAATGGTGATTATATTTACTTACACAAATATGATAAAAAATCATTGAGTCAGCTGCAGTTACCTGAGTTTTATATATAAGATTTTTACAAATTTTTCACTTTACAAATCTAAAGTAATTGACCCAAAATACTGAATTTGTTAAACTTTTAGTTTCTGTTTAACATAAGTATACACTAATAATTCCCAAATAAATTTCTCCAACTCTGATATTTTCTGATTTCCTGACTCACATAATAAACTACCTTGCTAATATCCCCACCCCTATGCCTACAAGGCATTTTCTTGTTTACATGCGTTAAACAGAAATCTCACTTTTGCTGCTCTCTCCTCATCACCATATGTGCTCTTCTCCCACAAGTCAGTGATGGGCAACATCACTCACTCACATGTTCCAGCCAATAATGGGATTCACCTTTATTTTTCTCACACACCTCAACTTCCCCAACATGAATGAATCTTTTTTGCTTTACATTAAAATAAATTTAAAAAAAATAACCAATGATGTTCTGTCCTAGATACAGTATTTTATACTATGATAATGAGACCTTTTTTTTCCTCCCTATATTTCTTGCCATGAGCACAAGCCTCAGCAAGCCTGCTGGAGTTCCAGAGTCAATCTACATTAACCGAGACCCTTCCAGCAGCACCCGCCAAGGCCAGCCGCCCTATCCACTACCTTCTATGTCCAGCTGAGATGCACATGCCTACACTGATTAAGAAGATCCACTCAGATAACCCACAGACCTACAGGTAAAAAGAGTTTATTTATTTTTCCCATTGACACATTGTGTGGTTGTTTTTGTACAAAGATGTAAGTTAATTTAATAAAAACAAATATTCTACACATCTTAACAGGTATTTAAAATAACACTTTATTACAGTATAACAGAGTAATTGATTAATATATTGTTTACACATTTTGGACATTTTAGTTTTTTTACTTATTAATTTGAGAGAGAGAGAGAGGGATTTGTTTTTCCACTCTATTTATGCATCCATTGGTTGCTTCTTGTATGTGCCCTGACCAGGGATGGAACCCTGAACTTGGCATATTGGAAAAATGTTCTAAACAACTGGACTAGCCAACCAGGGCCACATTTTTTATATTTTAAAACTAAGGTTATTTGTAACACCTTGGTGTAGGATTGTAATTAGTTTCTCTTTTCTCCAATTTTCAAGAAATCTTCATGAAACTTCAATAACCCACATTAGGATGTTTAAATAATAACGCAGTGTTAAAGATTACTGTTTTGAAAAAAAATCATTTTTGTAAGTTTCGGAAGTCATGCTCCCAAAACTGAATTAATAGACTTGTATAACCAGTTGATGGCTACTGAAGTAAAATGCATTTAGTGTGTTTCAAATCTAAATTTTTCCTGGTAAGGGGAGTATGCATCTTATCGCTTATCACCCGACCATCTACTCTGCTTTCATCTTTGAACAGTAATGTCTTCATGACATATAAGCAAGCTTGTATTTGGTTAGTAAGTTAGATGAGCGTCATCTAGATTCACTGTCAAGAGCAGCAGCAGAACTCTTGCATCTTTGGAAACAAATTCACTTTCGCTATGAAACTATAACTCTCTTCACAATGGACTTTTACAAAAAGAATGAAAAACCAGCCCAGTATCACATTGCTATATTAATTATGAAAGCAGTAAAAATCATTCCAACTCCACATAGTAAAGAGCCATCTGGAAACAGTCCGTGTGAATTTTGATATAGATTTTAGGGGAACGAAATATGTCACCCCAAAGTGTGTTTGTTAGGTTTTAGGCTGATTATTTTTAAGATGCAGAAAACTCAGTTTTTTTTTTTTCTTTTCTCCGCCCCATTAAATGCCTCATAATTTAGATAGGAGGCCCTTTCCACAAAGGGAGCCATTAGCGGAGATAACCACCAAGAATATGAGCTAAGTGTAGTTGACTAGAGAGAACTTAGCAAGGCCTGATGTTTATAAGCCTCTGAGTTCCTTTATCTCTGCTCTTTTTTCAATAATTAGTAAATTAAATGTAAAGAAAATAATGAAGTCTAGAGAACTTGGATAATATTATGTAACACCTTTACCTTAAAGATGTAGAACATTCTATTCAAAACATTCTTTTCAAGTACACTTGAGCACTCACACGGATGGATCGTGTTCAAAGCCATAATAAGAAACATAAATTGCTAAGTAATAATGAGATACTCTTTGAATGATTGCCAATATAAGTAAATCAGACAAAATGTATATGTGCATAGATTTATTCCCCTTATTTAATTAAAAGGAATGCTGGCTTTCCTAATATCACCAGTGACACTATGGTGAAGAGAACAAGTTTAGACATATTTAATATCATTTTAATAATGACATAATAACACATGCATTCTGATACTAAAAACCTTCTTTAAAATGTTATGTAGAAAGTATGCCATAAAACAGCAAATCCCCTGTACCCATCCGATTCAAAAATCACTCACAGCTTCAAGTTCAATTACTGTTCATAGGTGGTTTGGTAAAATATTTCAATATATATGCCAAATTCCCTTTAAAAAGAATACGAAACAAAATATCCACATATCTGTACCACTATCTCTTTTTTTCATAACACATATAAATGCCTACCTATTTCCTGAGAATCAAGTCAACCCTGGAAATCATTAGCTTGGAATATGATATTACAGAAAGTCCCACAGACAGACCGAAGTGGTAAGACTGGTAAAAAAGTCACACACCTGATCTTATCTGTGTCATTATTGCTAAATATGCTAATGATTCTTACAAAGAGAAAAAGCTTGAACATAAAACAATAATATGTATCCATTTATTCACACTTGAGCCATTCATTCTTGTAATGCTAAATTCTATCTTTTCAGTCCATGTAAGTTTTTTCACATTTTGGATGGTAGTTTTGAAAATGAGTAAATGATCTCTAGATGGCCCAGGCATGTAAATAAACATTCATCCAATGATGTTGCTGTTGACATGCAGGACCTAAATGGACACTGTTCATGTATATAATTTAGTAAGAAAGCTTGGTTTACCTCTTGAAATTATTCTTTGGAGCAATAGAAAGTTAATCCATGCATACATTGTAGTGTACAGGGTCTAGTGAAATGTTTGTTTTCTCCATATCACTTACCTTTTGAGAAACGGAGTAACTGAAAGGCTGAGTACTGCACTGGTGCCCAAATAAGGCCCCTCTGCTCCCCCATCAGAACCGTCCTGAAGTCTTTGACCTAGACTTGCTATGGAAAATAATTCGGAAAATAATGACTCTGGCGCGATTAGGGTGACGGAGTGAGGCTTTATTACACGCGCGGACCCAGAGGAGGCAGTCTCCAAATTCTGGGCCCCGAACCTTGGCTGGGCAGGGCTTTTATTGCTCTCTGGACGCCATATCCTACGTGGCAAAAGCAGGAGGTACAGAAGCTGATGCGAAAATAACTCTAGCCTTGAGGTGTCCTTATCGGAAGCTGGGTGTACAGAAGCCAAAGCAGAAATTATGACTACCTAACTGAAACCCGACAGTTTGGCGGTTTCTAAGTAACCTAAACAAAACTCTTTCCCAGTTCCCCGTCCCTCTCCTGGGTCCCTTTGTCCTAGTTGACTTTTCTTCTGCAGACTGACTCTGCTGCTTGTGCCGATCCATGATGTCATGTAAATAGCAGTGCAGTGAATGCGGTTTTGCCTTTGAGTAGTTGAGGGTGGTAGTGAAATTATGTGCAATGTGTTATTTTTCAACAGTTGAAAATGCTGTTTAGATTTACAAAAAATATATTTTTAAAAACCTCCGAGTTTCATAAATGATTTTGAGAAGAAAATGTTATTAGAAATATTAAAAGTATTGCTATGCCTTAGTATTAAAAGAAAATAATTTAGTGAGAAAATGGAAACGGCTCAATATATTTCTTTCAAAGATGTTTTTAAAAGTTGATGTCTCTGGGGCCCCAGAATTTGTATGACTCCCTTCACCTGGTACATTTCAGGATACAAATGACAGCCACACGATGAAGGCATTGAGGGCAAATGGCAGGTGAAGGTATTTTAAAGTATTCCCTGGAGACCCTCAGCCCACAGTGGCACTGCTGCCCCGATCACTCAAGGACTTGGCTGTCATACCCTGCCCAACAGCATCCAGTCATTTCTAGGCTTTTAGGATCACAATTTGGGGGAAATCAATATAAATGTTTCTCACAAATATCTCAAAAAACTAATAGAATAATATATTGGGTTATAAGAAATGCAATTCTTACTGCATGGGTTTCATTATAGCCACATGCCTAGTGAAAAGAAAAAAAAGAATGACAATTTCAGTAAATCATCTGATACTTGTCCTGTATATAGGAGAAAAACAATAAAAACCTATATTGCCCTGATTGTTATTCTGAAGAGGATAGGGGATAAAAGTAACCTATATCAATTCTGGAAGCATTTACAAGGAAAAATTAATGAAAACAGTTTGAAACATGTTAATCTGCAACAAAAGCTTTACTTATTCAGAGCACAGCCTTACTTCAATGCAGAAATTGTTTAGTGTATTACACTGAAGAGACACAATAATTTCACTTTTATTTTTTATACAGTTCATTCTTATGGACGTATACTGAAATCTACAATCACATCATCATATTTCTTATGAGCATTCTTATTTTTTTTTAATCACAGTCTTACAAATGAGATTCTAAGTGATCAAGGGCACTTTTTATGTGTGTGTTGTAGTGTTTCCACTGCACAAACTGTCTTTGAACACAGTGACATGGACTCGTGAATCTGGCTCCTTTGTGTGATGGGAGAGTTTTCTAGCGTGGATTGGTGCGGTGCTGTCTACATCATCACTGGAGCAGGTGGACAATAGTTCATGCAGTACACAGGAGGCTGAGTGGACACCCAGGGCTAAATTGTTTGTTGGAAATCTGTTTCCGTTGTTTATAGCAGATGGAAGCAATGTCTGCCATAAAATTCCCCCAATCAACTTGAACACACAGCGTAAAATTCTGATATATATGAGATTTACTAGATTTTAAACAGCAGTTTGTTTTTATTCATTTTACTAGTCACAGCCAAAGGAACCTGCAGTTTAACGAACATAATATGTGAAATATACATTTTATTTTACATGAATGCTAAAATATTCATAACCTAAGTTTAGTTTTTCTGTGTGTGTGTGTGTGTGTGTGTGTGTGTGTGTGTGTGTGTGTTTTCCCTGAAGCATATGTTCCAAAATGTGTGATGTGCTTACTTGGGTGAAGTAAACTATAAAGCACAATAAGATGGTTTTCTATCAACAGTGTTTCACCATCAAGTGCCAAGCTAGCCCATGGAAAAGTCTCTAGCTCAAACAAAGACAAACAGCAAAACGAAAGTCAAGTGAAACCCAAAGTCCAAAACCTCGCCAGATGCTCCTTCAAATCTCATATCCCATCCTGCTATGATTTACATTTGAATTAAATTTCCCAGTTTACTGAGTGACATAAAATCTAATTAGATCCCCCGTACCAAGGACTTGTCGGTGCATTAATACTATGATTTTATCAAATTATAACATAAAAGTTTAAAAAGAGTATATAATTGTGATTAACATAAATGTTTCATTTAATACAAAATTATTTTTACTTTTGAAAATATGAATGAGAACATCTTAGTGTAATATTGATAAAAACAGTATATTCTTTTATCAAATTACAAAAATGTCTTTAGTGATGAACAAGAAAATGAGGCATGGTATGAAAGCAAAGTCAATTTGGTCTTTAAAGTCACAAGAATAACTGTCCGTGACCTTTGATAAAGAATGATTATGTAACATGACAGATTTAGAAACTATTTTAAATAAAATGTAGTTAACATTTATTTAAAACATAAGTATGTTTGAAGGAATAATTAAAAGAGTACAGGTGATTCTGGAAAGACAGTTACAGCAGAGCCCAGATCTGCCCACAAAAACAGTCAAAAGACCTCGTAACTATAAAATAACTATTAAAAAATTTGTAGTTTTAGCAAACTAATTGATTTATTTTAAAATAAATCAGGATTTTCTTTATTCTCTTTCTCCCTCATTTTCTTCATTTTTTCTTTCTTTTTTAAATAAACTTTTTATTTTAGAAAAAAATGTCAACTTATAGAAAATTTGTGAAGATGGTACTCAGAGTTACCATATGTACATACTTGGTTTCCCCTGTTGATATATTGGTGAGCCACATTGGGGACAATCATAATGAAGCAATTTCGACATGTCATTGACACAAAGTCATAGTCTTTTCAGAGTTTCTTAGTTTTTAACCTAATTTATTTTTCTGTTGTGGGACACTACATCACATTTATTATTGAGGTTTACTTAGAGTCCTCCTGGCTGTGAGTTTTTCAGACTTTTCTTGTTTTTGATGTACTTGGCTCCTGTATTTTGTTGGATGTCCCTAGATTGGAATTTAAGTATGTGTGTATGTTTTCATAATTAGACTGTAAATAACATGTAATAACAATGCCATATATAAACACACACACACATACACACACATGTAGAATACCATTACACTCCATCGCATCAGGGGTACAAGTGTCAATGATGATTCACTGCTGATGCTCATCTTAGTTGCCTGGTCACCTGAGGTGGTGTTTGTGGGCTTACTCCCCTTTCCATGCTGTAGCCTTTGAAGGGAAGTTACTAGGCACAGCCAACATGCAAGGAGTAGGGAGGGAGTTATGTGCTACCCCATTACTGTGAAGGCACTTATTCAATGTAATTAGAATTCATATATGTGAAAGAGTCGTCGAGGTTACTTATTCTGTTGTTCACATCCTCCCCATCCGATGTTTCATCACTTGGCCCCAACACGTTCTAGCCTCATTCATACATTTCCTGCTGCCGTTGTAGAAGCAGCCATTTCTCCAAAAACCCTGATTACTTTTCCTGGAGAATAGAAGTAAAAATCAAGCCCTGAGTCCTTGTTATGTTCCTGTTATTGAGATGTCATTGCCTCTAGGCCCTCTGAGATGAAAGAACAGAGAAATATATGTGTTATTGAAAGATAAACTGAGGCTTATTATACTTTTTACAAGCTTATCTGAGAAAAGTCGATTCCAGTCAGCCAGTGCCAAACAGAGGGGTTGGGAGTGCTCCACAGGCAGAAGCTCACGAGCGACACCTTGTAGAGACGGTGAGGAGCAAAGTAAGGAAACTATTGACTGACTATTGCTTGAAGCCTGATTGGCTGTTTGTCATTATTTGTCCTCAGTGTTTCAATTTCCTAACCTCTAGGCATTTACAAACTTAGATTTTGGTTTGCTTACATAGGCTACCATGGCCTTAGAGCCACCTCTATGTAATGGCCTCCTTAGGTAATTAATTTAATGGCACGAATAATATCTATATTTACATATCTATCATCTATCTATATGCATTTCTACATGTAATCACCTGTATCTGTATTAAACTAAATATGAGTTCATATGAATGTCTCCAACTGTAATTCATTATCATCAGGATCATTCTAGCCTTCCCACCTTGTTTACCCATAAAATCACCCTGAATAGTGAAAAAGCTGGGTGCCACCACCCTCCAGCCATTTACTTAATTGTCCAGTTTCACCGTGTGTGTGCGGCCGTATCAGAATGGTTAGCCCGCACCCCAGGGGAAACTGCTTTATTGACAAATGCATGTCGTGCGCAGTTTGTTTTACTTTCAGTCTTACGGAACTCTCTCTCTTTCCCAAAGTTATTTAAGTCAGCATCTCCCTGCCCTTCACCCTTGCTTCTCAGCAACTGTTCTATACATTGCAATACAGTCAGAGTGTGTTGTCACATTCTCCATTTCCTTCTGGGTTTCCCCAGCTTCCCAATTGATGTTTTAAAAATTTTATATACTAAGTTTCATTCTTTCTGCTTTAAGTTTCTGCAGGTTTTTATACATATTTAGTGCATTTCTATTTTCTTTTTTTCTCCCTCTCTTCTTCCTCCCTGCCTTCTTTCTTCTTTTCTTCCATTTCTCTCTCTCTCTCTTTTATTTTAGTGATAATTTTCTAGTTTATATGCTGATAGCTTGTCAATTTATTGAATAAATGCTATTGCTATTAATATGAAAGTCACACTGTAAATATTTTGCATAAACTAGCTTGAGCCTTTTCTTATTATTGAGAATAATTTCTTTGTTATCTTTAGCCTCCCCTTCCTTATTTTTTCAGATAAAATTATTGCTACACAAATATATATGTGTATATATATACATACACACATATATACATATACTCATATATGAACACACCATATTTTAAGTGTTTAGGTTAAAAATTTCATTTTAAAAATTATAGAGGAGGATTTGGTGGCAGATCACATTTGAGCAATTGTTTTGATTTTATGTGCCATCTTACCAAACAAAAGTGGTGTTGTGCTGCTTGCCGCCTCCCCCAGCTAAACACAGGCATAAAACAAAGGTTGTGGAGAAGGAAAAAGGTCTTCATTAAAATGTTGCATAATTTGGGAGAGCAAGGGACTCCCTGATTTCAGGCTCCTTTCCACAAAGCACAGAAAAAGCCTCTTTGTTCCCAAAAAGACTGAAATCCAAAATCAAGCCCAGAGAGTCTTCTCCATTCTTATCTGACCTACTGGAGCAGGTGGCTGCTAAGCAGACTGCTTTCTGGCTCCAACCTTCCTCTCTGGAGTGTGCATGTGGGGACCCAGTCGCTGCCATCCCCATGCCTGCAGCTTCCCACTCTGGGAGCCAGCGCTGCTGCAGACTGCTGTAGCCCGTGGTGCAGGGGCTTCCTGTAAGGGGCAGGCATTGGAGGCTGCCCCAGTCCCCAGCCTGGGAGCACTCAGCCTGTGTATCTGTGCCTGGATACCAAAGGAAAAGAAGGGGCATGTCAGGGATCATCGAAGCCATGATGTTCCTTGGTGTTCTGCAGGCACTGCCTGGGCACGTACCCCGGGTTGTGGCCCAGCAAGTGGGACTCGGCACAAGCTTCCTCAGAGCAGGCTAACAAAAGGAGGCAGATGGGGGAATCTCTGCCTTCCCTCTGTTTAAATCTCCAGGGCCCAAATTCCATGCCCTAAGGAAGCGTCCCACTTTTTTAGCCAATCCATCCTTTTGCCAGCCTAAACCAGCAGGTCTATATCTCCCCCTGCTGCCAGGGCATTGCCAGAGCAACGTAAGCTGCCCTGCTGGCTTGTTTACCCTTTACCGCAGGGAAGGGAAATCAGTCAAGGTCACACTAGCAGGTTGGACTTCAGTCCTGCCTCCAAAGTTTCTTGTGACCCTTCCCTCACTCTGAAGCCTGGGAAGGCACTGGTATCACCCAATCCCATATTAGCTAAGATCCTTCAGGCTGTCAAACAAAGGGGGGGTAATATTGATAGGGGACTCAAGACCTGGAAAATTTTAGCTTAAGGTAGAAAGTTGTAAGTCTAGAAAGTAACGTGTATGTTAAAGCTTATGTTTCAGAAATTACAGATAAGGCCCATCCTGGCTCCTGGGAAAACAGCTGACCTCCTGGGGCATTGCTAAAGACCACTGCCTGGGGACAACTGGAGGCATCTGGACCTTCGTGTTCCAGGGAGAGACAGATCACCACCGCCCCTGGGAACAGCTAACTGCCCAGGACAGGAATACTACAGCTTCTATCACCTAATCCTCCCTGAATCTCAAAGCCCTCACTGCACCTTGTTTATTCCCTGGTATAAAGAGTCCAGCCTAGAAAGAGAAGGCAAGATGGTCTGTTAGGATATGAACCCACCATCTTCTCAGATCATCAGGCATCTGAATAAAGCGCCCATAAAGATGCAATCACTGTTATTGCTTCTTGGGTTTGGTAGTGACAGGCAGCCTGAACACCTGTGTCTTTTCTGGTTTCAATATGACATGGAAGCATTAATTTTTTATGAAAGCGATCTTCTGAAAATGCCAACCTACCCTGGAATCTTATATCTACCACAAAACAACTTTATAAAGAGGGGACAAGATTATGGAATCTAAAGAAAAATGTGGATTCTGGCATTGAGGGGGTTTTCTGTTCAGTTGCCTTGTGAGGCAGCCAATCTTTGGCATCTAAAGAATAGGAGACAGTTGCACTGGCTGTGTTGGAATAAGGTTTGGGTGCTACCTAAGATATAGTATCTGAGGTCACTGATAGCGTTTGTGAAATAGCATCTTCACAGGTTACTATTACCAGAGACAAATGCCACCAAATCCTGCAGGGGGTACATATAACACAGTAGGGCAGGACCTGATGGGCTGGACACAAGGCAACAAGGTAGAGCTCAATGGCTGGCACTGTTAAGTGAATCACATGTGTGAGGCCACCAGAATTGCAATCTTCAGTAAAATGAGCATAAAACCAAATGTGCCCACCAGCCAGACACCCACTGCTGGTAGATCACAACTCAGGCTGAGTTAACTAAGTATTGAGGAGCAACGATCATTGAGGAGTAATCGGAGACACAGTGAAAATGCAACATGCTCAAATGCACTGTGTTTAATACTTTTCAATGCCTGAATTTGATAGAGTCTACAAGTAAATGATTAAATAAAAATTTCTATGATGTTGTAGAAATGAGGGCTTATGATACAAATTAAGTCAATTATATAAAATAATGTTCCATGCTTGCAATCCAAATTTGAGGTTTGTGAGAGTTGTACCTCTGCCCTGCATTCTTCCTTTGACAAGGAAATTGTTGACTGTCTTCTTCAAATCGGGGTGAGCTGACTTTTCCTCGGTATGATTTGCCAAATGCTGAATGGATGTTTTTCCATTTAACCTTAGAAAAGCTTATCTCTCCAACTTAAGTGTTCACTGTGTGTCTCTGTGTTATGCAGTGATATTTCTCTGTCACACTGTGGCCAAGGGAAGGGCTAAATCACATTATCTCTGACAGAGAGAATCAGCTCCTTATTGAGGTTAGATCTGAAAATGGATATCGCAGTGGTGCAGCCAGGGTCCTTCCCCAAATTGTTCTTTAACCATTTTGTATCCATTCTTGTAGTCATCAACATTGTGATATAACAGATAATTGAATAAGTTCCTACTGGTCTGAGAGGCTAATATGGTTCATTTCCGTACTGCAAGTAGAATAGAAATTTATGTTTTAAGAGATGGGGGTCCCTTCAGATAAGTTGTGGAATGTGTCATGTTTGTTTAACATTTAGTCAAGTTGTAGAAATAAGAAATGATGTGACAGGAGCAGGCAGGATCTGCATATTTTAAACTTACAACACATGATTTTAATTTGTTGTAATTAAATAAATGTTTATTTATGATTGAAACATTGAATTTCTAAATGAAAATTATAGAGGAATATTTATACAAAGCATATCATTTTAATAAACCTAAGGGGTTAATATAGATTAAGCCCATTAAAATACTAATGAGAAATGTTAAATTCTGGAAAATAATTTAAAGGGCTTTTGTCAGCCTGCAATATTATTCCACAGTAATAATTATATTAAATCTAGAGTTCTGTGAAACTTGTCCTATCGTGTCAAGAATTTTTAGAATAATATTAAATAAAACATAACTAGTATGTGATCCTAACTCACTTTAAAAGAATGAGTTTTGACTGGCTTTATTGCTATTTGGATCTACTCATCCTTATCTATTTCTTTAGAATTAATGAGAACATAACTTGTATGTTTGGTATAATATTCCAGAGACTTTTATTCATGCCACTACCCTGGGGCTTCCTCTGTCACTAAAGTAACCCCTTTCCATGGTCTCTTGAGACGGCTATGGAGAAAGGAAAACTGCTCTTTGCCAACGTGTTGTAAAGTGTGGAATAGAGCTTTCCTATGCAACATAGTGAAAAACAGGCTTGTATTTTCAGTAAAGCCTCAGTAATGATAGAAATGAAGTAAAATATAAAAAGAATTTTGTTTACAGAAATTTACAGATTTCTAACACTCCTTTTTAAGGTATCTTATTTTTAAAATCTCACTCTGCATTTCGAAGGGTGGAGGCAGCTTGGCCACCCTTCATGTTACCACAATTAGAAGTAATCTATGTAAACATATGCTTTCTTCCCCCCCAGGTTTATTGAGATAGAATTGACATGTGAGACTGTGTAAATTTCAAGTGTACAATGTGAACATGTGATGCAGGTACATATTGCAAAGTAATTATCACCTTTAGGTTAGTTAATGCAGTCATCGCCACATGTGGTGGTATTTTTGTGTGTGTCTCTGTGTGTGGTAAGAATACACATAGGGTCCAGCAGCAGTACAGCCTGCCCCAGGTGTGGCTGGTAGGGTAATAATCAGCTGTAATAATTTATAGTTTTCATTTGAACATTTCACCTAAAATGTCATATGGTGTGCTTGAGTGTGATATCATTATCCAGAATTACATGCTGACGATTCTGTAATAAAAAAAGGGGGCGTTATTTGCGCTGGACCCTGTATATGCCTTGTACTGGTCCGAAATGATCTTCATTCCTATGGGTAAGAAACAGACCTTTGTCACCTGTCTCAGTAAGGTTCCCCAGGATTGCCAATGCCCCTACAGCTGGCAGTGTGATTATCTGCACCTTCAAGGGGAAGCTGACGCAGACCTAAATAAGTTGAGTATGCTCTTATTGTACCAACAAGATGCTTCTACTATGACTTGAGATCTGAAATTTTCAAAAACTGGAATAATGAATTCTAAACAAGTCTGTAATCAGATATTCAGATTAATTGGTTTTACGCAAAGCTCAGTCTAGCTTTTTTGGTTCCTTCTCAAAGAAGCCTAAAAAAATTTTGGTATTGAGCTTGCCCTATGGTCAATTTCTTATACCATGGGAATGGAGCTGGTGTTTACTTTGAGGCAAGAGTAAAAAGCAGAAGTAAATATGCAAAATTAAACTAATAAATATTACTGACAGATGGACTACATTATTTTGATATACTTCATAACCCTGAAAAGTCCCCTAAATAGTGGGGTATATTTTTAACATTGTGACTTCTAGCCTACATAGAGAACTTGACAGCTTGATAAAATAATGCATTGGAAACCAAACTTTGTGTCAAACAATTCAATAATTTATAGTCTTGGTCTTTGGATATGGTAAATGATGGCCCAGTTGCATTCCCTGAGGGTGTTTTTTAAGAGAAGTGTTGTGGATAGAGGGATCGATGCTCTCCCTGTGATTTAACTGTAACTCTTTATTAATTTCCTCAGGCAAATGTAGCTTAGTTGGTGAATGTGGATTTTATTTTATTTTATATTTTTATCTCTCAAGGATCACACTTTTGAATGATGTACTGAATTTCTCTATACCATGATAGCATCCACTGGTCATTAGAAAAAATACAGTGAAGCTGCCCCAAAGAGTGTCATATTTGTAATAAAAATTTTGTCCAATCACTTAATATTGGCACATGACCTGTCAACCTGTCATTTTTTTTAAAAGTCACCTTGTCCATTGTTCACAATGTTGGGTTTTCTCAAACTTTCTTTTCCATCTTTGGAGAAGACCTTAATTTAACAGCATGTTTTTAGACGTCAGGCCGGTCTTAGCCAGGTGCTTCTGTCGGTTGGAACACAGTGGGTACAGCAGAAGGTTGCTGGTCTGCTCCCTGGTTGGGATGCATAGGGCAAGCAACCAATCGATCTCTCTCTCTCTCTTCCCCCTCCCTCCCTCTTCTCTCTCTAAGAATCAATAAAAGTGTATCCTCAAGTGAGGATTAAAACAAAGAAACAAAAAAAGTCAGGCCTGAATTAAATTTCCTGGACTGACAAATAGAATTAGAATAAAAATAATCCTAATTTTTTTGGCTTTGTTGTTGTTTTTACATTATGTTATTTATTTTTAATTATATTTTATTGATTATACTACCAAACAGCCCTAATTTTCATTTGTATTTAAATATTAAAGCAAGTTCTGGTACAAAACCTATTTTTAAATATAAAATATTTTGAGAGGTAAGTGTTTCCATGTGTCATTTCACAAGATGTAATTTCCATTTTTATGGCTCTGACAAAAAAATACACTTTTATCTTCCTTCTTCAAAATGTAGACAATTATACCACTACTCAGCACACACTCACAAAACAAAGATCAGTGACACTCCCTTTTACATACTGGGTTTAATAAATTATTTTTTTAATTATTGAATTATATTTATGCCCCAGGAAGCCTATATTGCCAAATGATTTTTAATAGACTTTATTTTATTCTCAAATTAAAATTAGAAATATTCTGATTTCATCATCCGATTCTCAGGTCCTTTCTTAATTTTTTTCCAAAAATTTGGTAAGTAAAGTTATCCCTCTCATTCTCAATTTCTTAGGTAGGTTTAACAAAAACAAGTTTGAAATCCCCTTTAGCAAAATGGCTTTAATTGTCTTTTTAAAAAGTGTTTGATAAGAAGAGACATTCAGCTACAACTTTTTCTTCTTGAATGGACCCTGAGAGATAAGTGTCCTCTATTCTAATATTAGAAATATAA
Organism: Anoura caudifer; assembly: GCA_004027475.1. Lineage (NCBI taxonomy): Eukaryota > Metazoa > Chordata > Mammalia > Chiroptera > Phyllostomidae > Anoura > Anoura caudifer. The sequence goes on from PVKU01006292.1 coordinate 80,783, forward strand.
TTTGCTACATTATAATATTTGACATGTCAAGTCCCTGGTTTTTTCTTTAAAAACCTTAGCTTTTTATTCACTTTTAGGAGTTATGTGAAATTTCTGGAATGGATGACATAACCCAAACTATGTGGTTCTTCGCTCTCTTACTGTTGGCATATAGTCAGCCTGTCACAAGACAAAGAGGGCTATTGTGTGGCAATTGATCAGGAATCTAGAATTTTTCTAGAAGCTTTTGGAGCAGGGGTGTTGTAGTCAGAATTTTGCCTTCCATGATTTTCAAAGCATGTTATTATGCTTGTAAATATATCATGCTACTTGGCAAGAAGAATATTATAATTGCAATTGAGGTTAGAACTCTGTTTACGATAAAATAGAGAAATTATCCTGGGTTATGCAGATGGACCCAATGCAATTACTCGAGCTGTTAAAACAGGGAACTTTTTCTGGCTGGTGACAAAAGAAGTCAAAGAGGTTCCAAGTTAAAGAGGGACTGAATCTGACACTGCTGGAGGCCCTACCCAGGAAAGCCCAGGAAGGCAGAAGGTCAGCATCAGCAGCAAAGATGGACTCCCTAAGTGACAGAAGAAACAGGTACTTCAGTTTTGCACCAATAAGGAACTGAATTTTACCAACAACCTGAATGAACTTGGAAAGAGATTTGTTTTCCCACCATCACCAGTAAGGAAGAAAAGCATGTGGACACATTTCATTTCAGCTTTTGAGACCCTGCAGATCACTCAAGGCCAACCAGGCTTCCGACCTATGGAAGCTGCTGTGCAATGACAAACTTGTTGTTTTAAACTGCTAAGTATATCATAACTTGTCGAGGCAGTAATAGAAAACTAATACGGAAGTCCTCACTTAATGTCATCAATAGGATTTGGAAACTGCAACTTTAAGTGAAAGGACAAGCAATAAAAGCAATTTTTCCCTCAGGTTAATTGATATAAACAGCGTATTTCTGATCACAAAAACATCATCAAACTACTAAATAAAAACTCAAAACACTTCCAGTATTATACATTAAAACAAATGTGAATGATACATACATTTAAAAATGATTAATAAAAACAGGTAAGATCATGATTTCCAACCCATTTTTTTTCCATTTCAAGGTTGAGGGTGTCTGGACCCACCCTGGACAGAATACCCGTCCATCCCAGGGCCAATCACATCCACGTTTTAACAGTCAGTGAGACTGTGACAATGTAGACACACCAATTACTTTCACGTGTATGTTTTTGTGATGTGGGAGGAAACAACTCTCCAGAGAAAACCCACACAGTTATGAGGACACTCAAACTCTAACAGACAGTGGTCCCAGCTGAAATTTTTTTAACATTATAGTGAAAAGACATCGAACAAAATTACATTCTTGAAAGACCTGCTATACAATACATCCTCTAATTTCTTCAATTTTTCTTTATTACTATATCTGCCTATCAAAATACTCTTCATTTCTTTACAGTGTAACTCAACTGTCATATGGTTGATCTTCCCATTCTGATGATCTGCTGTTCCTATATGAATATTTCTGTGTATTTGCATAACAAGACTGTGCATATTTATATTTTTTACTAAATTTTGAGTTTAGAGATTGTTCTATAATTATCTATTTATTTCATATATTTGTCCTCTTTGTTACCTAGTACAGTGTCTAATGCATCATAGACATTCCAATAATATCAAATACTGAATTGAAATGAATTCATATATTTTTTCATTCAGTCTTTCCTTTTCTTCCAGATTTTCTAGATATCTTTTATTTTATTCACAGAAGAGAAAACTTCTTAGTAGTATGCAAGCTTTATGCCAACCTGTCTGAATACACTTAAAGGGGGGTAATTGTCTCTGGTTTATTTCTGTGTCAACAAAGTTTAACAGAGTTTGGGGCATGAATATATGCTATCTATATCCATTTTTTATCTCTATCTCTATATCTATACCTATCTATGTATTCGAAACCTTTTGAGATTACTTTTGAACTACATATTTGAGCTATTCCAGACTCTAAATCGAACCAGTATAAAAAAAGCCAAAATAGCATATTGCATCTGTTTGATTCATCCATGTACCCATCAGTAAGTTTTGTGGCATAAACCCAGAGCCCACATGATACTTTTTATAAATGGTTTCTGTTGTTTTTATTTCTCAGTTATAAAAAGATCAGTTATTCCTAATCAATACATTATCTTAAAATCACATTTTTCTTAAAATCTATGTTTTTATACATAATCATAAAAACACACTTGAGTGTTACATTAGCACAATCAAACAGATATATTCTAGACATGTACTATAATGGGGAAGGAATGTCCTATGCTACTTGTATTAGTCTATTTGACTAGCCATCAAATAGAATCAAGATAAGAATACACTAACAAATTAAGCTTATAAAAGAATTTATATAAGAGATACCTATGTTAATCTCAGAAGATTTTAAACCCAGTTTGATACTCTAACCTGTTTGGATCTGTCATTCTAAACTAAAGCTTGCTTGTTGAAAGTATTTTGTTTTATTTTTTCCTAAAATATACTTACAGTTTAGGAGCTCCCATTCCTGTGTGAACCTGGGAAGCAGCCTGGCCTCAAGGTCTGGCTGATAACACTTTGTCAACAGGAATTCAGCTATCAAAAAGCCCAGATGGCTAAATGAAGAATGGTGATCATAAATATCCATATTAAGGTCTATAGGAAGAAGTCCTGCAAAGCTTATATACAACCTTCACATTCTACACGAAATCTTATGCTAACCAGCAAAACAACCTTCTTGATTAAATAACACATAGTCAACAACTCTTTTCCTGGGTGAAGAAACAGGATGTATGCCTCAAGACCAAGGCCAGGCTAGCCATAACACACTTAATTGCTATAAATCGCTAACACCCTTTTTTGAGTGCACTGCAGAAACCAGCCATATTGGGTCCTGTCTGGGCCTGGGGCAGCTTGAACACGAGACATCTGCTGACGTTAAAGATCCGTAGTGGGAGCAGCAAGAACACTCACTGCCTGCACGTCTACAGCCCCCTCCCCCTGCCTCCTTTGTTCTGCTCTCTCTCTTGCTCCTGATAAAAACCCTTGCCTGCCCTGAGATGAGAGACAGGCTTTGGGGCAACAGTACCCCCTTCCTCTCGGGTGGCTGGCATTGGAATAAGCCTCTGTCCTTCTCACCAGCACCTTTCTCACGAGCTTGGCTTTTGTTGCAGAAGACAGCTGGATCTGTGTTCAACAAGGCTTCTATTTCTTTCATCTACAAATCATGGGAACTGAAGAAATTTCTTTCTGATTGACCCTCAGCTCCAAAAATGCATGCTTGTTTAACTACATTTTAGCAATGTTGCATTTTAACTATATACATACATATATATGATAACATTAAATTAATACATTATTTGGAGTCTTTATTAAAAAGAGTTACTTACTTACCTTGGAGTGTTTAAAAGGAAGTTGAGAATCCCAGATTTCAATCACTTACCCACATTGAGAATGTTAACCTTATCAAGTTTTCTGTACATTCACTCAAAGCTCTAATTCTATAAATGCTTCACAAAATAGATGATTTGAGTAACTTTCTAGAAGCTTATGTTTGACTATTCAAAATTACAGTTGTTCCATCAAAAATATATCCATATTATGCTGCCTTAAAATTTACTTTTACTGTGAAATATAAGACCTTTGGCTTCAGTGACATAAGTCTCCAGGGAAGAGGAATGAAATGTTTCAAAAAATTAAACTGAGGAGATAATTTCTTACTGATTCCCCTGATTTTGTGGCTGTCACATTTTCCTCTTAGATATAGCCCATGCAACTTTTTACAAAATGACTTCTTCTGGATTTTTAACTCTCCCCCGTCATCATTTGCTCCTCTCATTTGAAATTCTTGGAATAGTTAAAAGAGTGGAAACACCCACAGTCCAGTCCTTGCTGTTTTACATTTACTGCCATTCTGCCACTGTGAAACTTTTGTCGAAGTTTCAGACTTCACCTCCTCAGTTTTCAGTGGGTTGATGTAGACAGTGTACATACCACATGCCAGAATCCAAGGCTTCACTTGGCATATGTGCTAACTGGAGACATATGGGTTTCACCCCTTCCTGGCCTCACAGTTTCTATCTCATTACTCACACTTTCTGCCACAGTATTAAAAAATTGCTTCAAATCTACTATATTCCCACTGCTCAACAGCGGTCAATCCATTTTGTCTTCTTTTCCTTTTCTTTTTTCTTTCATCACCCCCTTTTTCCTCATTTTCTTTCTCTTTTTCTTTCTCTTCCTTCCTTCTTTCCCCAAGTTTATTTCTTTAGCTAAATACAAAAACTTCACATTTTAACTTTAATTTTTCTTGAAAGCATCTACTATTTACTTTTCCATTTCCTCTCTGAAAAGTTATTGCCATCATTTTATTCTTAGTTTGAGAAGAAAGGTTAGTACAGTATTTTATTTTCAAAATTGTCTTTAAAGCATTCACAGATGGATTGTGTCTATTAATATGTGACTATTAAACAACAGTTTTCAGCTCCCAGAAAGTATGTTAACTAGTTGTGCCCAATTAAAAGCAAGAACTCTGGAACTAGGCCTTAAGTTTGAAATTCCAGCTTTAGAACCCAAAGGTACAATAAGCCAGTCAGGGGAAGACAAAAACCATCTGATTTCAGTTATATGTGAAATCTAATGAACAAACTGAACTAACAGGCAAAATAAGACAGATTCATAGATAGAGAGAAGGCTGACAGTCTGAGGGGAGGTGTTGGGGATGGGTGGATTGAGCAAAAAAGAAAGAACTCATCACAGTTGGTGACTGGGGGTGCAGAGTGGAGGATGGAAGTGGAAAAGGGTATAAGAAGGATAAATGGTCGTGGAAAAAATACAAGATAGATAGACTGTTAAAAATAAATAAAATAAAGGTGTATACTATTGTACAATTAAGTAAACTCCTTGTCTCAATTTCTGTTTCTGATAAATGGGGACAATTAATTATATATATACACACATATAATTATATAATATATTATTTATATTCTGCATTATTATATTCTTTATATTGTATTATATTATAAATATATTATTTATATTAGATTATTATAATGATATAATAATATACCATATTGTTATTTACATTATCATTACATTATGCATATTACAATGGCTATATACATTATATAACATGCTATGCATGATACAATATATTGCATAAATTATATACTATATATTATATAGTTTAAATGTATAATATACAGTATATATTTCATGTATTATATATTATTGCATATGTTATATGCATTATATATGACATATTATGTGTTATATTATATAATTGTATATATTATATATGCATACAGTGATCAGTGTGTGTGTGTATGGGTATATGTGCGTGTGTGTGTGTGTATACACACACATATATATCAATCACCGAACAGATGAGTCAATGGCAGTTTATTAACCTCACATATTCACTGAGTGGAGGAGAGGGATCTTGTTCCTCCTTTTTTGTTAAGAAACCCCTCAGGAATTGTATTTGGTAATACAATGGATAAACAGGGTCCGTGGTGGCCAGGCTTTGAATAACTAGAGTGTGAGGTGGGCTTGGTTCCTACTGGATTTGAAGAAATCTGTGGTCAGACTAGGAGGGGAAACCCATTAGGTTCAAGGCCAAGACAAATGCAGTTTGTCCAAATGATAAGCAAATAACTGAGTGGGAAGTGTATGATAAGGGTTTTGGTGTGCCCGGCATCGCTAGTGATGAACACGTATGGATGAGGAGGGATGGAGTGAGACATGGCAGCCAGAGAACTCAAATTGTCCTATGAGCCCAGCCAAGTTCTGCCTTAGCCCACCCAGTCTTCATCAGATGCTTTTCATGGAGGGCCAGCAGTGACAGGTGATTTGCCCTTCTACTGCAATCAGTTTTTGTATATGGGTCACTCCAGGAAGAAGGTGGCCTTGGCCAAGTTCGCTCTCTTGTAGCTCAGGAAAACCCTAAAGTTGAGAGCAGCCTGCTGACAGCTCTCATGGCACCTGGGCAATAGGTCTTTCCTTATAGGGCAAAGTGGATCATGTAACCGTTCAATACAGCCCTTGGATCACTTCACACTTTGGGGACCTGCTCTTTGAAGATTCTGCTCGGTCTGTCTTCCTTCGGAAACTCAGGAAGAGTCAGTAGTACTCCTGGCTGCAGACCCTAGCTTCTGTAGCTGTCGGTCCTTACTTGATATTTACTACTCCCTCTGGTACTAGTCACCCTCAGAGCCCTGGGACCCTCAGTTTCTACTTCTGATTGACTGGTGGGTTACCCACAAGTGCACACTCATACCAAGTTACTGTTGCTATCTTTAAATAAAACTAAAAGGTATATAAATGAGAAAGAATATGTTATTTAAAAATGGTCTATAAGCATCTACACACATATTTGCTAGAATTCAAAATTTTAGTCATTAAAAATGGGGAATATGGAAGAATGTTTAAAGCAAGGAAAGAAAGGTAGAAGAAGAAAAAAAGGAAAAAAAATGGAGCATTATTGCATTGAAGTTTAAAATATTTAGGGTCATGGAGTTTTTTCCTACCTGAAAAATACACATAATGTATAGGCTTTATGTCATTTACTCATCAAAAGGTTTGGCATATTTTATATATCAGTCCATAAAATATACCAAACATGAAAATGGAACTACAAAGTGACACAAACCTTTTGATCTGGGCATTAAATTTTCAGGAAAAGTGACTTAGTTTTCTTAACAGAAGCCTGCTCATTACGTAAGGCCAAGCTGAAGTGTTGGTGTATTTTTTTTAACCCTCAGCACTATATTACAACATTCCACAGCCAGTAAAGTATCTCCTGCTGTGACAGGTATTGATCTTATTTTTCCTTTGAGACTCCTAACAAGCAACTGCAGCTTCCTAAAAGATTCAGTGGGAACAGTGGTTTGTCAGAACTATAAGTTAACAAGAAATTTACCTTTATTTCTCCACGAAAAAATAAAACACAGTCAGTATTCTCCACATATTTACTGATTATGTAATTGCTTCATTAGCTAAATGATTGAATGATCCAATAATTTAATCCAAGTTTCTTTTTTATTTAACTTAAATGTATTTGCATTTTTGTCTGGAGAGAATAATAATCAATGTGTTCATATGTGATAAAACAGGGATATAAGCAAAACAGAAAATTACATAGATTTAAATAAGTGACTAAATAATATTGTAAAGTTATTCTTATACCCAAATGTATGTAGAATTAAATAGTCTTCCTAAATAATAAGAAAGCAAGAGAGGATATTTAAATGCCTTTTTACTGCTTATTCATACCATGCTTTTATGAAAATTATAAGTAAATACAATGTTTGAAAGCAGGGACTATATAGAGTATTAGTAATGGGATTTAAGGCATTATGTAATAGAAGCACACAGAGCATGATAGTAATCAATTTTTAAAGTTCAATTATTAATGACATTTGGTCTAAGAAATCATTATAAAAATAAGAATGCAAATATCTGAAACTCTCAAAAATCACTGCACAATCTAACAAGTCAATATATAGATGTTCAAATAGTTTGCACACTTTGCAATGAAAACCTATTCTTGAATGGCATATTTAAATTTTATTTGAAACATAACAATATAGTGCATTTTCTTTTAAAAACATATATATTGATTTTTTAGAGAGGAAGGGGGTAGAAAGAGAGAGACATCAATTTGTTCTACTTATTTATTTATTTATTTATGCATTCACTGGTTGATTCTTGTATGTGCCCTTACCAGGGATTGAACCTTCAAACTTGGCATATCAGGACGATATTCTAGCAAACTGAGCTACCCAGCCAGGGTAGCAATATGGTACATTCTCATATTTAAATGTGGAAACATACCACTAATCTCTAATCTCTTTAAATGATACTATATATGTAAGATAATTTGTTCAATTTGTATTTAGGAAAAAGTTAATTGATAGTTAGAGGAACCAAATATGTAAATGAAGCAATATCAAATGGACTATTTAATTCTTTCACTCAGACTTTTGGCAGCAGCATTCTAAATCATACTAGAAATAGTCTACTTAAAAAACACCTCAAGAAAATTAAATGAATAAAAAAGGATTTTATGAACATAAGTAACCACAACCAACATCTTAAATAGATAATATGCCATTCAAAACTTTTATTTATTTTAAAATTCTTTTCTTCTGACCCTTGTGTGAAAATGTCATTTTCTACACTATATACACAGAATACAGGCTGTGAATCATCAACTTTTCTTTTATTGGAAATCATACAATGCACAATAAATTTTCATCCTTTGGAGAAAATCTCCCATCACATGTTATGCTACTGAAGAGTCAGCACCACCGCAGAGATCTGTTTTCATCCAAGCAGGGAAGTCTCAGGACTGGTAAGCGTATATTCATTCAGTGAATAACGCCCTAAATATGTGTGCTTTAGCATAAACAACTTTTTTTTTAAATATGAGAGCTTGTATTTCTAACTTTGGCCTTGAAAAACTAAAATAAAATTGTATCCATCTAAGATAAAGAAAAATAAGAAAGTCAAACTTTCCCTCTCTGAAGAGTTCAAAAGAAGAGAACCACCCTTCCTTGTCAATCCGCTACACAGATGCTTGTTAAAAAAAGAGATTTCGCCCATATGACTGGGATTCATTTACATTGTCTCTTGTGAATTTTCTGTTTATTATAGCAAGCAAATATTTAAAAAGCAAACCATAAAATAAATAGTCATTAAATTGACTCTGAAATTTCCAAATAGCCTAAATATCACAGAAAGAAGGCAAAATATTTATATAGTCTCTTCATGGACGAAGCTGTAGTCCACCTTTCAGAGCAGATCAGAAAACCTCCACAGTTTAGTATCCGGAACTGCATGCAATTGTCACTAACACAAATTTAACACAATGTATCATCTACACAGTCACATCTAATAATTGAGACATGTCATTTTTACATGCGGGACTATCAGAAACACTTTTCAACTTATGTCTTGTTGATTTTCCTAGTAATTTTTATGAGTATTCATATTTCTTATTTGATGAGATTCCTAAATACATTTTCTGAGTTTTGGTGCATTTCCTTTTTAATAAAAAATCTCTTTGTAAAATTTGTGAAATTCCAAATTTCTAGATTAAAAACCAGAAGTGTTATTATTTATTTAAAAAAGAAAATCCATTACAACAAGAGCAAGTATTTGTAATTTTTATAGTGCTTATGATGATGGTTATTTGATTTATGCAATCTTTTTTCCATAATTCCTGAGATATATATGTGAAATGTTATAATATCTCATATAAAGATTTCTTTCTCCAGCCACACACTAGAGAATGCCTAGTGCCATTTGGAAATAAGGTAAGTATTAAAATTTTACATTAAGAGTTTATGTGTTTCTTTAAAGTTCATTTACAAAATAATTAGTTAAGCACTTTCCAGTTTATTGGTGTGATTGTACAATATGGTGATTTTCAACTGGTGTGCCATATCACATTGGTGTGCTGCAGAGATTTTTAAAACGTGCAGTACCTGCCTATTTTAGCCAGGGTCACTGATCTCTTTTTTCCTTAGACTGTCGAATAAAAAGAGACAACAGTCAACACAATAGCCATTAAGTGTGAAGGCTCTGTCTTGAACCATAAACATCTACATCAGGTAATAGAGTTGCATGTTATTGTTCACATCACATAGTAAGATTGCTTATGATTGGTTAATTCTTGGTATGGAAAATCGTTATATATAAGTATAGGCACCACATTTTTTAAATAGTCACTTTGGAGCAAAAAGTGTAGGTAAATACTATCATGTTTTTGTAAATTAAACAAAATTATAATTATTTTTATAAGATTGGCAAAAACACATTTTTTGATGTGCCATAGAATTTGAGTAGTTTATCCATGCCATGAGATGAGAAAAAAAGAGAGAAAATTGCTGGTATAATATATAGTTCATAATTGATTTTGTCTTTTTAAATTCACTCCATTTTAATGTACAAAAATAAATTGAATGTATTATTTTAATTAATTAAATGATATATATTTCCTAATATTTTATTATTAAAGGTTTGATTCAAAATATAAGCATTTGTTCTAACCTTCATTACTAATTACAGATTTTAAAAATATGTTAGCATATCAAGGTCTTTTCTTAAAAACCAGGATAACCATAGTGTAGATATTAATTGCCCCATATTTTGAAGTTTTCCAAATCATGATATGCTAATTTAACCTCATTTTATTTTGGAATCTAAAAAAGAAAAGATAATGGATAAAAATCACAGTTTAATAAAATTGCTAATAATGTGGAAATCATCACTCAATTACTTTTATTAGAAAAATAAAAGTTACCCTTAATCATTGTTTCAGGGTGTATTTTTTTCCATTAAATTGTTTCAGAAATATAAATTCTGATATGGAATGGAAAGTCCAAAGATGACATTATGCAGACCTTTCTCTCCTTTCGCTTAAAGTAGCTAGATTAACCACCCTCTACTCGCACTTGTTCCTAAACCAGTCGCGAACATCTCCACCTGTCTACTCTCCTTCGAGTTTCTCTCCTGACAAGGATTCCTTCCCTGCAGGTGTTTGCAGAAAAATCTCTAAGAAATTCCATTTGAAAACATAATTGACAGCCTCCATTTATAGTAACCTCGAAATGGTAGTCTATAATTCATATATTTTAAGGGACATCATATGAACTCTTTTATATGAAAGTTCATAAGAAACATTTAAAAATATGGAAACAGGTTTGGTTTTACTCAATAGAAGAATTAGTAACATTATAAGGCTAACTGGGGACAAAATTCCCTGTATCAAGTCTTGTAATAGGATTGAATTATTTACATACTTTAAATAGAAACTTAAGCTTTCATTTATCTATATTTGAATCTAAAAGATAGATCTAACAACATAGGCAAACTGATTAAATGGGTTGTAACGGAAGTTTCATGAGTTCCAAGTAAATATGATGAGATGAGATCTTATATTTATCAAAAGCATGGTGTGGCTAATAATAATAATTGAAGTAACCTTTCTGGAGATTATTATATCTAGACAATGGGTTAAGTATTTTACCTGCAGTACCGTATTTATTTCTTATCACAATCTCACGAAGAGTACGATGAACGTCCTCTTCAGCATGAAGTGTAATGCAATATTTTAATAGCGATTTTTGCAAAGTTCTTGGTAGTGAATATTTAATACCATATTACAAATACCTTTTGTAAATACATGCAAACTCTTCTAATTACTTTTAATTATACACATATGTGTTTTGGGAACTATCAAAGATTACAAATTTTGAAGTATAAGATTAAATGAAACTTAAAAATAAGGTATAGTCCAAGATAGCTAAATATTCCAGCTAAGTAGAATTTAAATATTCTCTTGATAGACTCAGTTTTTTTCCTTAGTTTCTATCTCCAACTGGAGTTAAGGTAAATATTACGAAACAAACCAGAAAGAAAGAAATAGACTGTTAATGAATGAGTGAACCTAAATATAAAGAAGAATAAAAATATAAAGAGTAATTCTACTTTTCTAAACTCTCTATTCACTTAATACAGAATACCATATTTTTAGACTATAAGACGCACCCCCCAAATTTGGAAGGAAGTGGGTGCATCTTACAGTTCGCATGTGGCTTATCTGGCTTGCTTTTGGGGGTGGTGGCAATAGAGCGGGGTCACCGGTTATTAGATATTTTACCACATTTTTTGCTTCAAAAATTTTCCCCTATTTTCCTTCTCTAAAACTTATGTGCATTTTACGGTCCAGTGCATCTATGTTCCTAAAAATATGGTAATTAATGCAAACACTCCCTTTGTGGGTACCATTACCCAAGAGAATCCTAGAAGTGTCGGCTTTCTGCATGACTACATGACTAATTTGTCAAATCCATTTAATGCCTTTCACAAATGATATTGTACAGACTGCATGTCAATTTTATTTTACTTTATTTTTGTTAATGTCTCTATCAATCTTTAAAAACATTTAAAATGCATTCATGTGTAAGTTGTGCAAAATAAACCACCACCGATCAGTTGAATTAATATTCATTTATTTGAAAGCTGTCACTCTAAAACATGCCAAATGACCAGCATAAATTTGTATGTAGACACTGCTCTCTAAATAGCTTACATTTATTTTTCTATAAAGAAGTAAGTGGGACTGACACACGATGGATTAAAATATATCTGATGAGTGACATCTACAGATCAATGGTTAAGCAACAAGTTCTGGAATTTGAATTTGGATCCCGCAATTGCTAGCTCTTTTAACTTGGGTAGGTACTAAGCTTTTACGTCTCATTTGTTCATCTGTGAAATGCAGAGGTAAGTGTGTTTACCTCACAAGATTGTGCTGAGAATTAAATTTAATAATACATGAAAGTGTTTAATACACAGCCTGGCTTGAGATAAGTATTGTCCATTTCATAAATGATCATTGGTAAAATAAGAATGTCCACTCAAATACTATATTTTATTTATAGACAATTTAATTTCAACTCAAAAATAATATGCAAAAGATATTTAGAATTCCAGACAGTACTGATACTCTTAATTTAAACTACTACTATTAACATACACTTATCACCTACTTAGGGGAGAATTTTTATCCTACTTTAAACCTAAAATATAAGATTAAATCTACATTATCCAATATGTCTATTTTATTAGATGATGTTTTATTTTTTGACAAAATTATATTAAAATTATATTGTTGAAATGTATATAGGTTTTATTTTTAAGCTTCAATAAATTTGTACACTTGCACACATACAAATACTTTTATATTTAATTATTCATATCCATATGTTAGCATTGTATTGATGTAAGATAAAGTATCTTTCAGTCTTCTTATTGCTACTTTGTAGTCAGTACTGTTGAGAAAAACAAGCAAACTCTAATATGATTGCCTATAGAGTATGCCACCTTTTGCTTTTCCTCATCTTTATGCTGTAGTATCAAATATGGCTCATTCTTTGTCTTTTCAAGTATTCTCATTCATATTCATTAACCCACTCATTTATAAGATATCTGATTCTATAGTTGACCAACCTTTGCCCAACCACCATATAGTTAAAATTTTCCTATATAAAAATTTGCAAAATTCAATCTTAACAATCTTTCATTTTGTTTTCTCATTATCTGATATAGAAACAGAGGGTCCAATTATAGTTGCAATATGGTATCAAGGTCTACATGAAGTCTCACTTTTCTGTTTATATAAATAAATATCATGAGTCTGATTTCGATCCTAGGATTGTGAGTCCATTAATGGAATCAGAAACTCATAACCTAGGGTGATATGTGAATTCACACTCACAGTTTAAAGTCCGATTCCTTAGTTGTTCATTTTGTTTTGTCAGAAAAGACAGTTCCTTTCCTCTATCGATTACCATTCATACTCCAGTTTTGAAATGGCTGAGATGACATCTTCACATATTCTGTTCTCTTCACCATCTTACACCACCCTCCTACCAAAACTTCCTTGACAAACTGGTAAGAGTTACATAGACATGCGTGTGTTTTCACTGCCAGTCCAGTCATCCCCAAAACTGTCAAGATAGTAAAGGAAAAGTCTGAAAAACTAACAGGAAAAGGAGCCTACAGAGACAGAGAGGCTAACTCTAATGTCATAGTCCTAATAGGATTATAGGACAGAAAAGGGATACTAGGTTAAAACTAAGGAAATGTGAAAAATGGACTTACTTATGTATCAATATGAGCTCACTTAAAAATCATTTAAAATATTGAGTGAAGACCCTCTTCCCCTATGTAGACAAAACCACATTGGTAACCACTTGATGCTCATCAGTAATCCAGAACTGAGGTCTCCTGTTCTGGTAGTGCTCACTTTCTAAGGGAGGTAACAGCTGGTGAGTGAAGGGCACTGCTGGCCACCTGGGCCCCAGCACAAGGAGCTGTCTTCTTGCTGAGCTCACCTGGGGGTGGGGGAAGATATGCCTAACACTCACCTGGAGGCCTTGTAACACACTCTCCTACCTTCTCCTGGGTCCCTGACTCTCAAGCTTCCCAACAGGCTTTCTTCTGTTAGAATTAGAACGTAGGTCATTACCAGATATAACTAAATTTTAAGATTATAATCTTTAAGATTATATACACCTACACACAAACACACATACAAACTAGTTTTGTGAATATTATCAGAGAAATACATTAAATGATAGGATTACATGGGACTTATTTTCTTACTTTTTAAGAAAAATAGTCAACCTTCTTAAAATGAACATATATGTTTTATGATTTTTATCAAATCAGTTATTGAGATAAAAAGTATAATACTCTTTTAGAAATGGCCAAGGCTTCCTGCTCTTCCTGTACCTTAAATGTTACATTATCTCTACTCTCCCTAGAATCTCAGCTCTCCCAGAACTCCTGGCGGTTCTCATCCACATAGAAAACTTCCCTAAGTCCCTCTTACCTTATCAAATAAGACCCTCCTTCTATTTGTAGTACATTTATCATTTGAAATACTATATGAACAGAAATAATCAATGTGTAGTTTATTTAGGGTCAGGGAATAACAGTATTTGGTGAAGAGCAAAGCTTGGTGCAGAGCGTGAACCCCGTTTTGTTTAAAAAATTGTGTGCATGTATGTGTATAATATACAGAAAAAAAGACTGAAAAGGTATTTACCAAAATAATAAATGTTATCATTAGGCCATTATCCATAATCATATTTTATTTGCTATCCTTTCTGTGTACAAATTTTTATGGTGAACATGTTTTACTTTTATCAGAAAATAACATATTAAATTTGATTTTTGGAATACTAAAAAAATGAACATGTCTTTTCCCACTTAGCTTCTGTGATATGATTTATTCTTTGTGATATAAACATCCCTGACCTTTCTTTTTTATTTTACTTTATTTTATTTCACTTTATTTTATTTCATTTCATTTCATTTCATTTTATTTTATTTGGCTTTACCTCCCTTACTCATGAGGCTTGTTGTAGGGGATGGATTGTGAATTTTCTCCTTTTCTGTCTCTACATTATCTTTTTAAAATATACTGTAATTTAATTAATATATACACATATTCTTATGACACAAAAATTATGTAGCCAACTCAAAACACTTCTTTTTCTTTCAAAAATTACATATATAGTACCTATATGGAGGACTGATGATATACAAGTATGTTAATGTGTCTGAAATAGAACTGCCAATTTATTCTTCAAAATGTGCTTTTCACCTATTTTTCCCTTTTTATATTAGTGTAGTACATTTGTCAATATTAATGAACCAATATGGAGACATTGTTATTAACTAATATCTCTATATTATTCAAATTTCCTTAATTTTCATCTAATGTCCTTTTCTTCTGTTTGAAGATGCCATGCAGTACACCAAATCACATTTAGTAATCATGCTTCATTAGGTTCCTCTTGTTTGTGATAGATTGTTGGCCTTGTTTCTTGATGATATTGTTAGTTGTAAAGTGTATTGGTCAGGAATTTTGCAGAAAGCCCCTCAGTTGGGATTATCTAGCCTTTTTCTCATGTTTATACTGAGGTTACTGGTTTTGAGAAGGGATGACAGAGGTAAAGTACAAGTCCCATCTCATCATATCAAGGACGTACAGTTTCAGTGTGATTTAAGATTGCTGATATTAAGACTGAGTACCTGAATGAAGCACTGTCTGCCAGGTTTCTCCACTATAAGTTATTCAGGTCCCCCTGTTCCATTCTGTACTTTTTGGAAGAAAGTCGATATAGCCAGCACACTTAAGGAATGGGCAGTTATCATTCACTTCACTGTGGGAAGAATATCTCCACAAATTATTTGGAACTTTCTGCATTGGATATTTGTCACATATCATTCCTTCATGTATTCATTTAATTATATGTAAGTATGGTTATCTATTCACTTTTCTACTTAGCTTCAAACATTATTTTAAAATAATGTAGTAAATTGCTCCTTCCCAGCACGAGACATTTTAATGACATCCCGTTGAGCCATTATTTATCATACACTACTTTCACCTTCAACTTAACCATTGATCACACTGTTCTTCATCTTTCCACTCTCACGTCATTCTCTTTGCTTGAATGCTGTTCAGACCACGCTTTGCAGAGCCTCTGAATATCATCTTCAACACCATCTTTCAGGGAGTTATTGTCATTTACACTGCATATGCTAAGATGTCTATGGCAAGCATATATTATTTTCTCTTTCACACACTCACATACTGCTCTCTGTGGAAGGTCTACACACAAAGTAATTTAAAAGCTAACTAGTTAATTTAATATTCGGTCGAGAATTTATCTTTCATTTTCAAACTAATCTCACATCATAACATATGCCATATGTGCAAAATTATAGCTTCGTATGTATAAGTTACCTGCTAAATTTTCAAATTTTTAATTAAATGTATTTTTTCTTCAAATTATTGTTATATAGCATTAGGCTTAGCTATTGTAATTGATGAGCACTTCAAGAGTTCAACGGTCTTAATTTTCTTTAAAGGAAAAATTTAAATTTGGTTGCTCTTTACTTGGTCTTTTTTCAATATTTATTTATTTTTAGAGAGAGTGGAAGGGAGGGAAGAGAGAAACACATCAACTGGAAATCAAACTGGTGACTTCTCAGTTTGCTGGATCATGCTTAATCTCCTGAACTATATCAGTCAGGACCGCTTGGTGTTACTGAATAGTGGTGATGAATGCAATAGTCTTAGAAATGGTATTTTACGTTGAAGTTGTCAAAAGTTTTCAAGTAGCATTTCTTTTCAAAGTTTCCAAAAGAAAAGGACAACAATAAACTGAAACAAAATTTCAATTCCCATACCTAATATGTGCATAAACATAAAATGTTTTATATTTTCCTGGATGCAAGCAACATGTATGTCATGGGTATGACACGAGAAAATATAAATCTGTTTTGCACTTTTTAAAAAATTATATTTTATTGATTGTGCTATTACATTTGTCTCATTCCTCCCCCATCATTGCCCTCCACCCTGCACACCCCCTCCCATCCACATTCCCACCCTTTAGTTCATGTCCATGTGTCATAAGTTCTTTAGCTTCTACGTTTCGCACACTATTCTTGCCCTCCCTCTATTTTCTACCCACCATCTATGCTACTTATTCTCTGTACCTTGTCCCCCTCTCTCCTCCTCCCACTCCCCTGTTGCAAACTCTCTATGTGATCTCCATTTCTGAGTTCCTGCTCCTGGTCTAGATGTTTGCTTAGTTCATTTTGTTTTAGGTGAGGTTGTTTTGCACTTTTATGTTTTAAGCTTATCTAGGTGGAAAAACAGAAATGAAGGAATGGGTGTTCCTCTTCTTTTTTCTTCTCTTTCTTCCCCTCTCCCTTCCTTCTTTTTTTTTTTTTTCCCCTCCTTGGCTGCCGTTCTGCCTCTCCTTACTTCTTTGAAAGATCATTGTTTACTGGAGATTTAAGATAATTTTTGAAACTTTAATGTTGCTCCAACTTGATCCAAATTGTTCATAGTGTTATCTATCTATCTATCTATCTATCTATCTATCTATCTATCTATCATCTATCTATCTTTTTATTTATTTATTTTAGAGAAATGAAGGGAGAGAGAAAGAGAGGGAGGGAAACAACAATGTGTGGTTTTCTCTAGAGAGCCCCCTACTGGGGACCTGGTCCGCAAACCAGGCCTGTGCTCTGATGGGGAATTGAACCAGTGACCTTTCAGCTTGCAGGCCGACACTCAATCCACTGAGCCACACCAGCCAGGGCAGTAGTGTTTTATTTCATAAATGTATTTTTTGAGAAATAATTTTACGAGTATATAAAGTTTTAAAACAATGAAAATATAGTGGCAGGAATTCATCTGATACTCTGGCCTTTTCCTTGGTACTCCTTAATAAAATTTAAAGTTATTTAAAAATATTTCCTGTAATTTAATACCAATGTAGAAATCCCTTCCTTTACTGAAAATAAATTAATTCTCTGTTAAAGGAAACATCAGTTCACTTTTGCTAATAAAGATAAATGTTTGAAGCCACAGGCTTCAGCATCTAAATTCTAGAGGCTTACAAATGTATGTAGACATGAAACCTAAGCATATTCAAACTTGAAGCACAGAGGAATCAATAGTTATGCCAAAGACAAACTGGAAACAGCATGAAAAATTATACATAAAGCATCTACCAGAAATTTATACAAACTGAAACTTATAACCTCTCTCAACCCCAGACTGAGAGTTGTTTTCCCAATGTCCAGATAACTGGATATTTAGAATAATAGAATCCCAGCTCTCATTCTCTTTACCTTTGTTTACAAGAAATATGATAAAATTATACAAATATAGGTTCAATTTCATAGTAATTGAACCTCTCCTCTCACCCCCTTCTATTCCTTTCTCTACGTAGCAATTCTCTCTTTCTCTACATAGCTATTCATTGAACATTCTTTATATTTGTAATGTTTTCTGTTCTCCCCTATTACTTATTACCATTTTAATTTAAAAAGCTAACCTACAACTTGGCCAAGAAAACCAGAAGCAGAGGAATCAATGTCAGGAGAGTAACGTTGGATATGACAAAGACATGATGTGCAACTGAATGAATCCAACAGAACTTCTGCAACAATAGAGACCTTAGGCACAGTAGTGTAGTTAACTGACATAGGCTTTCAGCTTCAGAGCACATCCTGATAATCCATATTGAGGTAGCCAAAGCAATGATGCATGAATAGCACCTGCAACTCAGCTATGGGATGAAGAGTAAATACAGTAATTCCTTTAGGTTATGTAAAGGGGGATGGCTTATAATAAGGCTGGAAGAATATCTACTTATATTTTTAAAGCCAAAGACATTCTTTGATTTTATTTATATTTTAAAGCAATATGCCACTTCCAATAATCTTTTGACATTAAAAATGATAATATAAACTCATCAAGAGCTTTATTTAATATATAGATTTTAGTAATTGATCCTTATCTAGTCCTAAGGAGAACAGGTCAAACTGTACATCCTTGTAATGTTAACTGAGTATATTTAATGATTTGTTGTTCTGTATTTTTATTTTCTCATTTCAATTTTCAGAATACCATAATGTAGTTATCTCATGAGCGTTTTATAGAAAAAAGTCTATAAATTTAAAGGGTTCAATGACTGCAAAATATTATGCAATTAGAAAATGGTTAAGCTTGCATACAAACTAAGTATCATTAAAATTCAACTGTGGAATTGGTGATTATTAATTTAATATTCATTATAAAACATCTAAAGTTTAATTGGACATTTTATTAAAGCAATTTTAAGCAATAGATTGGCAGATAATGATGGCTAAAGAGCCCAAAATAATTCTCATTTTTAAAATGAAGACAGAGTGTGCTATTTTCATGGTAAAAATAAAGAAAATAAATTTAAAATATAAAAATAATTTTTAGGCATGAACCCACCTTTGAGGATACAATTTTGATTTTTAAATTTTACTTGATTTCAGTATTTTACCAACAAAGCTCTAGTTTTTTTCCATTTATGTTATTCAGAATAATTCAACTCTTCCTAACTTCAGTTCAAGGATTATCTATTTAATAGGAAATATCTTCTGAAGAAAACCACTCTGAGGGTAGATGCTTATGCATCCAGGTTGGCTGAGGATGGTCTTATTGCTTCTCAGGTAGAAAGGCATATGAGAAAAAAAAAGATAGAAAGATAGAGGTGTCCTAGTGCCCCTCTTATATCAAATAGTCAAAAGTAGCTGTCTTTTAGATTCTAACACATCTTTTCCTGGCACATTTGGAAAAGGGCCATGCTATGATATGCCTACTGAAATACACTTATTCCAGATAGAGTGTTGTTCATCTTACTCCTTATGCTTAGAATACTAGTATGACATCTTGAAAGTTTTAATAAGTGACTCAGAGCCTCCCTAGGTGCTAATGAACTGTTAGTATATGAATTATAATATCACTTACACAAACAGATGAGGATGAAAGATAAAGTTATTTTTAAAGACAGCATCTTCAGTGAAGATTTACAGTGAATTATAAACAAATATGAGGATGATAAGTGGGTGGACAGTGTTTTTAATAAGAAGGGAAAAACTGGAAAAAATGGTGGCTTTTAAGTTTAATATATTTAATTTAAAAATTTGTATTCAGCAAAGTATATTTTTCACATATTAAGGCACTCAAGAAATAATTTTAAATTCAAGCATTTATGTTTTTTAAAATTTTGTATTGTTCAATTACAGTTGTCCCCATTTTTCTTCCATTACTCTCTTGTCCTACCCAGCACCCACCTCCCACATTCAATCCTCCCCCTCCCCACATTCTCTTTGTCCATGGTTCCTTTACACATGTTCCTTAACTTGACCCTTCCTCTTCTTTCCCCCGTTATCCCATCTCACCCACCTTTCTGGTCAATGTCAGTAGTCTGTTCTTTATTTCCATGTCTCTGGTTCTATTTTGCTCGCTTGTTTGTTTTGTTGATTAGGTTCCATTTGTAGGTGAGATCATATGGTATTTGTCTTTCATCATGTGACTTACTTCACTTAGCATAATACTCTCCAGTTCCACCCATTCTGTTGCAAAGGGTAGGAGCTCCTTCTTTCTTTCTGCTGTGTGGTATTCCATTGTGTAAATGTACCACCGATTTTTGATCCATTCATTTACTGATGGGCACTTGAATGAGTGCAAAAGCAGGGAGCCGCCCTGATATCTGCTTCATAGGTGATGGCATATAAGGAGCTATGGCATTGACTGTGAAGCCACTGAAGACAAAAGGTCATTTCCTTTTTAATGGTCTAACTGCTCATAGTATGTTGTTCAGGATATTTTACAGTGTGGACAAATATATTTTGATGTATCCGTAGATGTCTGGACTTTCAGAACTATATGTAGATCAAGAAGGCCTCTATATATGCTAATCTCAGATCAGAGTTATTGTGCATGTGCATCCACTGCTTATGCTTTTTTTTTTTTTCTTCAAATTGTAAGTAAGGCTAGAGTGTTTTGTGTTGGATTATTCTAAGGGGGTTGTCCCACCTGTGTCATTATCTGATTGATACTCTCATTTTGTAGATAAGCTGCTTGTCTGTGGATTTTTCTGCTGGTACACCTATATTGTCAAATGTCTTAGGCCTGCTGATTCTCAAATAGAAACAAGGATATGTCTGTATCTATATTGTCTATGCCAGCTCTTTATCAAGTCTAAATGTTCTAGACAGGTGTGAAACAGCTGGGCTGCAGAATTTGAGGAGAAAGGTGTCACCTGTTTCATCTTTGGAAATTAGATTTTATAGATAAGCTGTTCAACTGGAGTATTTAGCTGCCTAGTACAGCCATGCACCTTCGTGGTGCCAGCAGCCCAAAGTTACGGTTTCCAGTGTATCAGTCATGGGGCAGTAAATTCTTCCAGGCTAAAGGCTCACAGCCTCAAAGCCAGCATGTATGGTACCAGTTCTCATCCCTAAAATACATATTTGCTTTACAAAATGATTGTTGTCCTACATCTGCAAGTTGCTGGGTGAGATTTATTGAAGCTACTGCTGAGCACAGGGACTCCAAGATATGGATAGATTTTCATGAATATTTACATAAAATCCGTAAGCCTTAGGCATCAAGGACCAAGGCTATTTTTTCATGCTCTCTTCTACACATAACTTTTATACTTCACGGTCCAGAATAAAGTTGTTCTTTTTTTTATCTATTTCTTGAAATGCTTTCTGAATAACTCCCATCAGAATTCATTAACCTCTCTTCTGCAATTTACTCTCTATACACACATATCTATGTATTGCTACCACAGTTTTTATCACATTCTCTCTGGTATAATTATTTGATATATTGGCCTCCTTTGACCTACCATTAGGCATCTAGCAGGGATTTGCTAGGCAACAGCAACCACAAACCATTACTTTCCAATTTAAAATAATATTGCAATCTCATTTTCAATTTCCCACTAGTAGTATCACTGCTTGTAATTTAAAAGGGCAAATTTATTGTTTATATGTAATACACATCTGAAAATAAAATCTAACAGTTAAAACTTAATTTTAGAATATGAAAATATGATTTCTACAGAATAGTATGTTTAGCAGATAAAGAAAAATGCCAGTGATATTCTGGAATATGATTCTATAGATTTCTCTTGCTTTTGGTAATCTTTGGCTTTATATGCATAGAAATGTACCAATCCTAGCTGATAATCAGTATTTTTAAAAGATTTTATTTATTTATTTTTAGAAAGAGGGGAAGGGAAGGAGAAAGAGAGGGAAATATGAACGTGCAGTTGACCCCTTCTAGGGACCTGGCCTGCAACCCAGGCAGGCGCCCTGACTGGGAATGAAAACTGTGACCCTTTGGTTCACTTGCCCACACTCAACCCACTGAGCCATACCAGCCAGGGCTCAATCAGTAATTTTTAAGAACAAATGGATTTTTGAAAGTAACGTCATGTCCAGGAATCACATAAATGTCTTCATAAATAATAAAAATATAGATGATAAAGAGAATATGATTATATTTAAGCTAAAGAGAAGATTCAGACTTCTCCTAACACTGTTTAAATGAAAAAGAAAGTCCAAACAAAAGAAACACTCCCAACCCCCAAATTTTAATTGACATTGACATAGCTTTCAGTAAAGGAGAATGGCATCTATAGTTTATAAGGTGTAAGTTAAGAAAGCATGCTTGCAAACCACCCTTTAGCTTGCTGCCAATGAACATGCTGTGGGGTAGGTCACATGTGTTCTGAGTAATGAGCCCACCCTGGGTGGGCTGTGAGAAAACAGCATTAATACATCATATTAAACCATCAGGAAAGCAAGCAGAACAGTTAAATCTAAAAAATATTTAGGATCAAAATTTAAAAAAAAATGTAACGAAGTGGTTTTATTCTGTAAAATACAAAGTAATGCATCTGTGAAAATAGTCATGAAATCACTAAAATATGGCACATGTTGATTCTGATGGTGACAATGAACAGCAAATGCACGGAGAGTTTGCAATGTCGTCGGCAATGTTACTTGGGGCTGCATGTAATACCACCTTCTTTGAAAAGTTCCATGTGCGTTATTTGCATTATATCATTAAACTCTAAATACCCTTGTGGAATAAATATGAAATGTTAAAATATTAGATTAAGAGAGGTTAGATGATCTACCTATGCCCGTAGGATTTGAAACAACCAGCTGTCTTCTGGCTTTCTCCCCTTTGATCTAAACTAATGCACCATAACAATTTTCATTCTGGAGCGCGAATATAAAATGCTTGTTTATCACAGTGTACATAAAGTTTGGAGTTTTGGAAGGAGAATTTTAATAGTGAAAGTTAATGAAGACAGCTAAGAAGTAGATATTATTAAAACATAATTTAGTTACATTTTTTTGTTTCTTACTGCATTGCTTACCCTTAGTGATTCCCTTAGTGCATTTCTTACTTTTTAACTTTATTTTTATCATTTACACTATTACAGATGCCCCCATACCACCTTTGCCAACCCCACACAGCCATCACACCTGTATCCTTTCAGTCCTTATAGTTTTATATATATTATATGTAGTTAGACAGATGTAGCTACTGGGACTTGAAACAGCAACCCATGGATTCACAGGAAGGCCCTCAATCCACTGGGCCACACCAGCCACAGTGAGTTTGTTTAAAATAGAAATTATTTTGCCCTGGCTTGTGTGGCTTATTGGATTGAGCACTGGCTTGTGAATCATAGTGTTGCTGGTCCAATTCCCAGTCAGGGTACATGCCTGGGTTGTTGGCCAGGTCACTGGTAGGGGGCAATCAGGAGGCAACCACACATTGATGTTTCTCTCCTTCTCTTCCTCCCTTCTCCTTTCTAAAAATAAATAAATAAAATCTTTTAAAGAGAGAAAAAATAAAATAGTTATTTAAAATTTCAATTAAGCGCTCATTTAATGTTTCTCAGTGACATTGACCTCTATCAATTCCACATTATCATTGAAAGTATGAAAATATATCCTACATCATGACTTCAAAATTTTGCATGTGCTTACCTGATTTTGGTATGCTTCTTGCAACTCTCAGGAAATTTGAAGACAAAATAACAGAAATTATGCAAGCTAATAGGCAAAGAGAAAAGGAAATTAAGAAAACCTGATAGCCTCCATGACACGCAGGAAGGACTAGGAAGTATACATGCGTACAGTTGGAATCACATATAGATAGAATTAACTGGAAAATATATTTTAAGATATTAAGTTCAAAATTTCCCAATTTTGGTAAGAAAATTTTTAAAAAGTCACCTTACATCAAAGCCTAGGAATCTCAGGCATCTAAATCTATGCTCACACACACACATAATCACACACACACACACACACACACACACACACACACACACATATTTGGGCATTAAATAGACAAAGAGTCATAAAAACATAAAGAGGAAAGACATTAAAGTAAATATTTAAATTAAGGAGGTATAGTAAAAGTAACCAGCAAGAGTTGGGAGGGAGGGAAGACACATTCTATACTGTGAACAATGATATGAATGAGAGCTACTTCTCATTAGAAACAAAGGAACACCATCTTTACAATTAGAACAAAAAACTTCTTTCAACTCATAATTCTGTACTGTCTATTATTTTAAAAATTTATTTATTTAAAGTAGGGATTGATTAAGGAAGAAATAAATAAGACTACAACAAACTGAAAAGCTTTTTCACAATGAAAGAAATTATCAAATGAATGAAAAGGAAATCTACTGCATGGGAGAACCTACTTGTCAATTATCTGATCAGAGATTAATTTTCAAAATATGTAAAGAACTTATACCACTCAACATCAATAAGACAAACAACTTAATTAAAAAGTGGGCAAAGGATCTGGATAGAAACTTTTCCAAAGAGGACATACAGATAGTCAATAGGCATACGAAAAGACATTCAGTCTCACTAAGCATCAGACAAATGCAGATTAAAACCAATATGTCACCTAATGCTTTCTGGTATGGCTGTCATCAATAATTCTACAGAAAACAAGTGCTGGCAGAAATGTGGAGAAGAAGGGACCCTAGTGCACTGTTGATAGTTATGCAGACTGGTTCAGCCACTGAGGAAAATAGTATAAAGCTTCCTTACAAAATTAAAAGTGGAACTACCTTTTCCCCCTGCAATCCCACATCTGGGAATATATCTTCAGAATCCCAAAATACCAATTCAAAAGAATATCTGCACTCCTATGTTTATTGCAGTGTTATTTACAACCACCAAGATCTAAAAACAGTCTAATCGCCCATCAGTAGATGAGTGGATAGAAAAAGCTATGGTATATTTATACAATGGAACACTACTTGGCTATAAAAAAGAAACAATTTTTACCTTTTGTGACAGCATGAATGGACTTGGAAATTATTATGCTAAGTGAAATAAGCCAATCAGTAGAAAACATACACCACATGTGTCTCTTACATGTGGGATCTAATCAAAATAATTTAAAAAATGAAACAGAAACAGAAGCATAGATACCTGGCATAGACTGAGAGCTGTCAGAGGGGAGGGGAGTGGAGGGCCTCAGAGAAAAAAGATGAAGGATTGAGCAATATATGTATGACACGTAGACATGGACAACGGTATGCAATATGGTGATAGCCAGAGGGAAAGAGGCATGGGGGGTGGAAGTGCCCACAGAGGGTCCAAATGGGGAAATGAAGAGACTTGACTTTGGGTGGTGCACACATGATGCAGTATGCAGATGTTGTACTGAGTTGTCCCCTTGAATCCTGTTTAGTTGTATTAACTACTGTCAACCCAATACATTCAGTACAAATGATATAAATAAATAAAGTAGATGTCAGCAAACCATGGCCCTGTGAGCTAAGGAATAGTTTCCTTCCTTCCTTCCTTCCTTCCTTCCTTCCTTCCTTCCTT
>PVKU01006293.1:0-106601 GCA_004027475.1 Anoura caudifer
TGCTCACTGCTCAAGACCTGAACTCAGATGGTGCCTGTCTTCTCCATGAGCCATGTAGCTTTAGCAGTCATGTGGCCCACAGTCTCCAGGAGGGAGTCTCCCTTTCTCTTGCTGACCTGGTGGAGCATTCACTGATGCAATTGTGTGCTCTCTGGCCCTAGCAGCCACATGGCTATGCCAGTATCTGCAAGAGAGAGCCTAAAGCTGGACAGCAGCTGGGAGTGAACTAAGCTACCTGGATGACCACTTAGCAGCCACCTCAGGCTCCAAATGATGGTACATTAAAATGGAACAGGGATGCTGGGCACTGCCTTATGTTTTGGTCTTGCTGAGGATGGCTGGTTTTGTCTCGGTTTTGCAGAGGAGATGAGCTTTGAGATGGAGAACACCTCATTCTCTCAGATTGTTCAGCATCTGAATAAAAAACTCTTTCCTTTTTCACCAGCCACTTTCTCTAGAGTATGCCTTTTCTTGTGGTGGGCAGCTGAAGACTAGATGGGAAAATATTTTTTTGGTTGATATCAGTCCCTTGAAATTTTTTTGATTCAATTTTAACATTTTGTTTTTAACAGAAGAGTATGTTTTACCAACATATTTCTCTGTGAAATAATATGTGATTTGGACATTATGGTCATACTTTTCAAATAAATTCTGTAACAAGAGGTCTCTTTTTCTAGTAAATTCCACCCATGGACCTACTGATATATGTACATGTAAATGTAATGAAGTCTCAAATATTTTTCATATTTATGATAAAGTCATTAATCAATGCCTTTGTTTTTATTATCTAAGCATCCTATTCATAAAAAGAACTATTCTCAGCACTCTTCAAATCTACCCTGAGGCTTTGCATGCAGTCCCCTCAGGACTTATGCCATCAGATTATATCACCTCATTTTCCTGCCATTAGACAGTAAGCAGTTCTTTATGCCTCTGGCTAACTCCTTTCTAAACAAATTGTCAATTGCCTCAAAAAAAAAAAAAAATCTACAAACAAAACCCCTAAATGCTACTTCAGGTCAGCAATGCCTTATCTGAAACTCTTGAACTCTTAAAATTGTAGAATTTCAAAATTCCAACAATTTAGTTTGTTTTGCATTTCAGAAAGATAATTCTGAATACCATACATTGCTTAATACCCCAGCAGCAACTTGTAACCAAATACACTAATACACTAATATTTCTGTAGTAAAATGTATGGTTAGTCACTCCAAGTGAGATAAATAAAGATTGATAATAGTCTCATGTCACCAGGTAAGTTCAGGGGAGTCAAGTTTTGCTTTCAATTGATCTGAAAATTCTTTTGCTTTCAAAACTTTTTGGATTTCAGAATTATGGACAAGCAGTTATGGACCAAGACCAGAAGCAATTAGATTGAGCTGCTGCCTTACAGATCAAGTGTCAAGGTACCAAGGTCAGAGTTTTGACAAATATTTATTGACCACTTACTATGTGCCAGATTTGGTGGATGTAATGGTCAATACAAAACAGTCTCTAATCAGAAGAACAGATATCTCAGTGTGTGGTCAGCAGGGAACAAGCCATTATACCACAGTGAAATAAGTCTGTGAGAAGGATCAGCATGGGATGTACCAGGCACATCCAGCTCAGGGGCTTTGGAAGTCCTAGGCTCTAAGGAAACAGTCATCTCCCTCATATAAATTGACATGAAAACAATTTTGTACCTTAAAATGAGGGCAAGAAGTCCACCAAAGTCCTAATTTTGCCCAGGTTGACCACTTCAATGCTTTTCTTGAAATTTCAAATATTAAATTCTTTGAAGGAAGAAAAACATTTATTTTTTCTTTTTGCCCTACTGCGCTGGTCCATATACCAATGTTTACTCATTTATGAATTCCATATTTGTTAATTCGTCTACTTGCTGACATTTATTTGTAACCTCAAAATCAACAGTCTTCAGCATTTTTGTAGTTATTCACAGACATGCATATAACAGCAAAAATTTTTAGTCAATAATTGTGTATGTTTCCAGCTGAAAGCTAACACGATGACACTCTGCCTTCTTGTTTCAGTTCTTAAACATAAAAAGTATCCTTTCATAATCAATTTAGTGCCAGTTGTGTTTGCAGTGGAGGCTCTTTGCTGATGATTTCATTGTTTAAAATGACCCCCAAGCTTAGTGCTGAATTGGCTGCAATGTTTTTTAGTGCACAAAGGCTATACAGTGCAAGGAGAAAACAAGCGTTAGATACGCTTTGTTCAGGAATGAGTTACAACACTGTTGGCTGTGAATTCACTGTCAATCAACGATACATATCAAATAAGATGTCTTTAAACAGACATTTTATTTTTTAAGATATTTTATTTTTTAATATTTTTTTATTTTTAAAAATATTTTCTTTTTAGAGAGAGGGGAAGGGAAAGATTGAAAGGGAGAGAAACATCAATGTGTGATTGTCTCTCATGTGGCCCCCCACTGGGGACCTGGCCTGCAACCCAGGCATGTGCTTTGACTGGGAATCGAACCAGTGACCCTTTGGTTCGCAGCCCATGCTCAATCCACTGAGCTACACCAGCCAGGACTAAACAGACATTTTTATAAAACAGAATATGAATTGATTGTTTGATGAAAATGTTGTGAGCAGAGGCTCACAGGAACCTAACTCTGTGTTTCCCTAGGAACAGTGATCCAGAGATTGCTAATTT
This sequence comes from Anoura caudifer, assembly GCA_004027475.1. NCBI lineage: Eukaryota > Metazoa > Chordata > Mammalia > Chiroptera > Phyllostomidae > Anoura > Anoura caudifer. The sequence continues at coordinate 2,668 of PVKU01006293.1, forward strand.
GGTGTCTGAAGGAACTTTACAGAAGACAACTGTAAATAATGAGAACTGACTGTAATTCGGTACTGGCTATGAGACTACAAATGATGGGTAGCCATTTCAGGTTTGGGATGAGGCGGAGAAAGGGACGAAAATGGAGAAGGTTTCTTATAAAAAGTGTAATCAAACTGAAACTTTCTTAAGACCCATTGAAAAGCTGTCTGGGGGAAAAAGGTGGGAAAGTTTTAGTGATGTGGGAACCGTGGCAACATAGTATGAAGCAAATGGCACTACTCAGCCCAGCATTCCTTCCTGAGATGGCAGATTGACTGCATTCCACTACTCTACCTTGAAACGTGTAGGAAGGAGAGATATACAGATCATCTATTTAGAGAGACCTTGACTATTAGAATACAAATTCCAAAACATCCATAGTTTTGGATCCTTCTTTTCCCCCTTATTAAATCTCCCAGAACAGGAATTTTTTTTTTTAAAGTATGGTGAACCTTCAGAGTGGGTCAGGCACTGCCAGCTTCTCCGCACCCCAAAAATAGACATCTAATCGCAATCCAGGCCCCTGGTCGATTTGATCAGTGGCTCAGTACAGGTAATCTCTCACACATAAGGAACCAATGTAAAAGTCCACTGAGGCTTATAATATTTATTGACTGCCTTAAGAAGTCTTGGAATTGAAAGCCAGACATAACAATGGTGTTGACAAGTGTTCAACTATAGAAAATCAAAATTGGGAAAAACCAATTGCCTTAATACATGCTTATGCTCTCTCAAAAACTATTTCAACTAAAGTGAAAACCATTCATCTATCAGAATATCCTTAAATGACGGTGCCTAACCTATTCAAGGGGGATTTAAAAATATTAAATTAAGGCAACTGATATCAATGTCTAAGATTTAGTTTCTTTAATAAAGCCTTCCTACTTCAAGCTTAGTCCCTGGACCAAAAGCAGCAACATCACCCAGAAATTGTTAGAACTGTAAAATCCCAGGCCCTCCCTCACACCCCTGAATTAGAATCTGAATTCAACAAGCTCCTTAGGGAATCCTGCACAATGCAATGTGAGGAGCACTGCTCCGGACAGTTATGACAATGACTGAGTGATAATTATTACCATCTTACACTTTTCTGATTGTCAATATCTGGCTCTCAATCCGATCAAACACCTAGGAGAGACAGGAGTGATGAGGTTCTCTCCCATTCTTGGGTCAAAGCTAGAGGGTTAAGCATTTGAGATCACTTCATATATTCTATGAAGGGCAGCCTGAGTCTGCTTCCAGTCCTCTCTTACCCAGTTCATGAGGATGAACCTTCATGCTTGACTCCAGATAAAAAGATGCAAGGAGCACTACTTTGACTCAGGAGTTCTCTCCTTACCTCATCTTCTAGGCCAGCTTGATCCTGAGGCTCATTTTCAAAACATTTTATTTCTCAATCCTAACTGCAAAGCTGGGGTTAGCTGCTTTTTGTAGAAGTCTTTGACTTCTACAGGGACCTCTCCTGAGGCTAGGGTCCAGATGCCTGTCCCTATTCCCCTATCAATTTAGACCCCACCCCTTGCCTGCCTCCCCAGACCTCCACCGATTACTTCTTTACCTCCATCTATGCCACTCGCTTCCTAAAGTAACCTCTACTGCCAGATCTCATTGAAACAATGCAGATCTTCCTTTTTCATTCATTCAATCATTCATTCAATGTTCACTGAAAGTCCTGAACAAAATAGGTAAGAATCCTTATGCTCACAGGACTTACACTCTTGTGTAGGAAAGGCAGACAATAAACAAAGACTCATATATACAAACATAGACTCAAAAACAAATATAGTGTGCTTGATGGTATACATGCTATAGGAAAATAAAGAGTTGAATTTCGAGGCCTGTGAATGCTAGGGTAAGGGAGTGTTCAATTTTTTATGAATGTTTCAGGGAGGCCTCACTGATATGTGACATAAGGAACAAATTATACTTGAATATCCTGAACTATGGGACCTACTTTATTCTTGCCTTTCACCTACTTCATTTCTTCCTGTATTAAATCTCTAGTCTATTAACCCTAGTATAACTCTCATATCCATTCCCTGATCCCAGTCCTAAATAGCATCAATTCCTATGTCAATTCCCACATAGCTGTTTCTAATCTGCAGATTATGTACCCATGCCTATACAACTATTTCTTATATCTCTATCCACCTGAGCCTGATACCTAACCTAAGCTGTCTCATGTTCATGGAAAATGACAACTTGTTACCTTCCTTCTGAAAAACAAAACCCAGAGGTTTAGTAAAGGAGAAAAATTCTAGGTTAGTAGAATTTTACATTATAAATATAAACAAGATAAAACTATTTAAAGGGGGCAGAATATATCATTCTACAACTAACTTATCTTTTCTAAGAAACTGATTGTAAAAGATGCCATAGGAAGGCCTCATGTGCAGCTCCAGGGGAACAAGGAGTAAAGATTTCTGCACATCCAAGTCCTTGGTATGGGTGGTGGGGGATGGTGTTAAAGCAAATTAATTCTTTTAGGATAGAATAAGCCACTTTGTTGAAGTCTACACAATCTCAGACTGGAAAAAAACTGATAGGTATTTGAATCCAGGGTCATCCAGCAGAACTTTGCACAATGATGGAAACATTCTGTATCTGTGCTGTCCAGTATGGTAGCCACTAGCCACACGGGGCTACTGGGTACTTGAACATCACCATCATGATCAAAAAACTGAATCTTACATTTTATTTAATTTTAATTAATTTAAATTAAAATAGCCTTATGTGGCTATGAGTACAAAATTAGACCATACAGATCTAATCTAAAGCACTAATTTTTTGTGCCAAAGATGAGGCTTAGACATAGCTAAGACCACAAGACTAGCCACAACCTTGAGTACTAATACTCAACACTGGCATCAGACTGGAGTTTTCAAATTGCTGTCATATGCGTGAGCCTGTCTAATTCCTTCCTCAGCCAGGTCAGCTAAGCAGGTATGTATGACCCTCCACATTTTACGATTGCCTAATGCCAGAGGGTTAACCTCAGGGAAGGCCGGAGTTTCAGACATGCAGACCCACTGTATGCTGGCTCACCCTGAAACAGTGATCTGAGTATCTGAGAGTTAATTAACTATATGAAACAAGATACTGGAGAATGACACTTGCCAGTAGAACCACTGACAAATTTCTCCTAAGTTGTGGAATTCAAGCCTTCACAAGGCATTTATGCAAATTAAGCTTCCTAGTTTAGTTTTGTCAGGATGGGAACTATATTTTATTCCATATTTTAAAGTAGTAACTGCTGACTATCAAAAATTAGGATTCATGTCATTGTTGGACATCTCTTTAAAACCCTATATTCACTTTATCATCAAGCAAAAACTATCTGATTTGCCAAATGACCCAATCAGACCAAAATTACTACCTACAAAAATTATTAATTACTAAAAATAGACCTCCAGTTAGCTGTTAGAACCAATCCTATTGGCTGAACAGCATTTGCATGTTCCTATAAAAACTAAATGCAAAAGCTTATTTATAGTTTGATTCAAATGATGTTATCAAAATGGTTGCTTCATGGGATGAGAGATATAAGTGCATTCCACCTTCCATTCCTTGTGAAAGTGTCTCTACGGGGTTTTTTTCTCGGAGCCACCACACTCGACAAAGATAAACCCAATCCCACTATGAGCCCTTTATAAAACTAAAAAAAAAAAAAGAAAGAAAGAAGAAAAAAGGCAGGGGCTGCTGTGGCAGGAGCAAAGCTCAGCTGTGATCACAATGCAGTTCCCGCCTACTTAAAAAAGTCGCAGTAGGGATTCCCTTGCTCAAAACACAAGAAATCAGCAGAGATAAGCTGACAAGGAGAATATCACACAAACTGCTGACCCTGCTGTAGGCAGAGAAGAGCTGCCTCTGCTTGGCTTTGATTTTCCAGAGCCAGAGCCCCAAGGGAGAGGCAGTTTGACTTTCTTCTTTCCTAGTGTTCTAGATGGCAAGGTGCATTCAGAAGGAGCTCGAGAGAATACCTAGTGCAGAATAAAGAAGATAAATACACAAAACAAGAACAAAAGCTAAACCATGGCTGAGACCTGCCACTGGCAGCTAGGAAGAAAGATCATATTCCTACTTAAGAGCAACTAGGTTTTACAGGTTTTTGCTAAACCACAGAGTCCCAAGTTCTGGCTATGATCTTCACCATACTGTTGTCCTACTGAGTGAAGCAACTCTTACCTGTGCATTTTCTATTCCTATTGCTTAGTGTGCAAAACAGCAGGGTACCTATCCATGTCCAGTAGTGGAGCTGGAAACAGTGCAATGCATGACCAGCAGTGTTTTCCTTGACACAGAAAGACTGTTCTCCATTTTATCAGCATCTATTTGCTGCTTAATGGCTATCCATAGTTTGCCTTAAAAGCAGTATGCCTCATAATAAATCTGTTTCTCCTAAGCATTTAGAGGCCACTGTAACTTCTAAAATTGATTACACTAGAAGGCATTCATGGTGCTGCCAGGTGCCACATTTATCAAGGACCCAATATTTGCTGGGCATTTTGCTAGTGCAAAACAGTGCACAAACAAAGCATGGCTCCTGCTCCCATGGAGCAGTCTGGCAGGAAGAAAGTCCAAGATATTCTTACCTACTAGACTGAGGTCACAAACCTTGCTGCCCTTATAAGCCATGCAGACTGAATCTGATGGAGGGATGGGGAAGGGGGTATCTGTGACAGAGTGGAAGGCGCTTGTCCTGCATAATGGAGACAGCTGGTCAATTGTTACCATATGGGGATGTGGGCCCAGAAACTGCCAGAACTTTCCTTACTTCAAAGGCAGCTGTAAATCCAGATTTTTACATAAAATCTTCCAAATTTAAGTGCTGACAACCAATTCAAAGTTTTAAAAAACTCGTGAGAGCCAAATGTGATCCAAGGGCCACTAGCTTGCAACTTTTACATTCTGTAGCCTTAGTTCCACCTCCCCAATTCTCTAACACAGTCTTTATGCTCCAACACAAACCTGCTTCACAAGTGTGACCAGCTTACTGCTCCCACCCCAAGCTGTTCCCTGCCTCCCATATTTCCCATCCTTTCTTTCTGCGCCTGGTCCTAGTCCACTCATCTTTAGCCTCAAGGTCTAAACAGTAACTGCACTAAGCCTTACAGACCACTCCACACCCTTCTCTGAATTATTGGCTTGAGGCAGGGGTTCACTCCAGAGTGAACCCCTAATTCTAATTCTGCCATCTGTGTATCTTATTTCACCACCTAGACTAAATGCTCAATAACAGAAACTCTGCTGGAACTTCATTAACAGAGCATGCAGTGTTAATGGTGGTAGTGGTAGGGGGTTCTGTGGTATAACATGATGTGGAAAATTGCAAGAGACTGACTGACCACAGCAAGGAGGTTAGGAGATCAGGCTCTAAAGAGAAACAGGCCTGGGTTACTGATCTGAGTTTCCATATTTGTAACCTGAGGCTTTAATAAAACAGGGACATAGCCCAAATTCATATGGAGCCAGTGAGCTTAAGACAGATACATGATTAATGTAAAGTACTTTAGCATGATGCCTGACATGCAGCAAGCTATTATTGTCATGGTCTGAGTGCCTAATTCAGACAATGATATTGTTAAGCAAGCATTGCATCACTGGGGCTTTGCTGTCTGCAAACCATTTATTGACTAGTTGCTCTATGTTGACATGCTCTCAACACACTGTATGTGTTAGCTCATCTCACCTTCCTGATTTGTCCCATTTCGCAAACAGCTAAAACAGTGAGTTTAGTAAATGATTTGTCAGCTCCCAGACTCTTAACCATGACACTCTATGGTCTCTACATTTCTAATGGCAAGGGACAACTTTCTGACTTTGACTTTCTCAAACTAAAAGTAGGATCTGACTCTGAACAATGGCTCAAGATGGCAGAATGATCAGGTACTGGCTTGGGCTACACTGTATCTTAGAAATTCCAAGAAGAAGTTTGCTTCTCTGTCAGTTTGACCAAGGGCTGCCACTTTGTTAAATTGAGAATAATGAGGAAAAGAGAAAAATGCCCAAAAAGTACCATAAAATTATAGCTATGATTATGGGAGGCAAAAACTGACACAGATTGATACTAAGAGAACAAGCATTTTGCTGATCACAGAAAAAATAAACTGGAGACGGAACAGAACAATGTTTCTAGCCTCCAACATCTACATAGATTAAGAGGCAAATGTATCTTGCTTAACTTCCAAAAAGGCATGGAAGGAAAGTGATGAAACAACAGACCATAAATTCAAAATCCATGAATTATAGGCAGTTAAGAAATGAAACGGTGATCCTGAGGAGCTGCTGTGGGATCATGAAAACTAATGCTTTTCCTATGATATTTGGCCTGAGTCTGGGAGCCCTGTGCAAAGACTGTGCCTGGGTTTTAAGAAGATACATGACACTCTTCTGCAGCTTATTATAGGCAATATAAAGAAAATGGGGTTCATGATTATAAAGTTCACTGGACTCACATTTGACTTACAGGTGAGAAAGATTTCAACCTGAAGGAAGGTTATCTAGTGGAGGAGTACCAAATTCTGACATAAGATTTCCTCATTCAACATTTTATTCACTATGTTTGGTGAAAACATAGAATTTCACTCTCATTTCTTAAGGGCAGAAGCCTTATATAGTTCCTCTTCAATTCCCCATGCCTTACCTTGTACTTGACGTACAGAAAGTACTCCAAAAATGATTACTGACTGATTGCAGGAGTCAGCTTTACAAACAGCATCATGAAGATAAAAAGATCAGGAAATAGCTTGGATGATATATTGCAGTTCCAAAAAGATTAAGACAGCTGAATGGGGTAAACCAATTCCAATAAGGTAAAAGTGAACAGGGACAGACACGAAGTTCTTCAACAGCTGATACAGAAGAGAAATTAATTAAACAGCAATGACTGAGACAAAGATTTCAAGAGCTAATGGCAAACTAAGACTAAGAAGAATACTGAGGTTCCCAATGATAAGGAGATGAGTTCCTAGACTACACGAACACAGCAATGTTTACCAAAACAAAAACAAAAACCAACCCAGGAAATAACAGCCCCTCTCTTTCTGGCCAAAGTTGGAGCATTATACTTAACCTGAAGGATACTACAAAACGGGCACTGACCAAAAAAGGAGGGAGGGGAGACTGAAGACACTGACAAAGTACAGGATGCCTAAAAAGAGACCAGAAAGAAATGCAAAGAATTGGAAATTTTGAACCTATAAGAATAATTTAAAGGCAGAACAGGTTGGTTTGGAAGGCTCAGAAGGAATATAATAGCAATTCTCTAGATAGTTCAAAACAGATATTTGAAGAGAGAGTAGACTTATCTATGTGAATTCAAAATTAGAATTAATGTTATTAAAAAGGAGACTTGAATCCAATTAAAAAAAGAACTTTTAAACAATCCAAGGTGCTTTGGAGTAGAATAGGACCCCTCATTCATTCAGGCACTGGAGTCCTTCATGACAAAGATAAGCAGTCAGATAGTGCTGACAATGCACAGGGAATAAGCCACAAAACAAAGACTTTGCTGGATGCTTCAGTTCTATGACTGACTTTACAGATGATCATAACTGAGAAAACTGATGCCAGTGTTAGCTTTAAGCTTTATAATGGAGAAATGACTTTGTTGGGTTGTTAGAGAAAGCTACAGGCAAAATGTAACATTTCTGGGAGAGAAAATGAAATGCACAGAGGCAATGAAAAGTTAAGGTTTATCACAAATTTGGGAAATGGTAAATATATCTGTTTAGCAAGAGAGGGGGAGGGTACCCAATCAGCAGGAACATAAAAGATGAGGAAGGGTGAAGAGGGTTTTGAACCCAGTTCAGACAATTAGGCTTTTATCCTGGTGGCAAGGAGAAATCATCAAGAATTTTTTAGCAGGACACCCATGATCAACACGGCATTTCAGAATGATCAGACTGGTACTGTTGTAGAAAAAAACAAGAGACAGATTCTGGTGGCAAAGAAAACAGGACATTTTGGCAGGAGATGAGAAAGTACAGGAAAGCTAGTAAGACCAAATTAAAAGAAAAGTAGTGAAACCAAAACAGAAACTTAAATAAAAAATGTTATTCAGGAGGATTTAAAAGGACTGGTGATTGATTCGGTATGGAGTGGGGAGTCAAAGACAGACACTTGAATCAGGGAACCCACACATGTCAACCTGCCTACGCAATAAAACCAACCCCCCAAAAAACATCTAAATAATTAGTTCCCAAATCACTGATTCATCATAGCTTTATATCATATGTTTACGGCATATTTTCCACATACAAAAAAAAGATTTTGTAGTTGCTTTGAATTTGAAACCAGTCACAAGTTTATAGAAGCAATATTCACAAAATTTAACTCCTCCAAGGGTAGAAAGCAGACATGCCAGGCAAATACTAACCAAAAGGAAGCTAGGATCTCTATATCAATATCAGACAAAATAAACTGTAAAGCAAATAAGCATATTAGTGATAAAGAAAAGAAGGTCACTACATAAAAAACACTGCAATTTGCGAGGGAATATAACACTTATAAACTAATAACACCAAATAACATCCCTCAAAATATAAAGTAAAAACTGACTACTGGTCCACAGGAAGAAAATAACAAGATCACCAACAATGTAGGTTTTCACACACCTCTGAATCTAAAAACTGAATAGTGAAACAGCCAAATCAGTAGGTATATAAAAAACATAAACAGCCCAACTGACAAGTTTCAGCCAATAAAAAAACATACAATACAGCAGCTAACAATTGGAGAATACACATTACTTTCAAGTTTCAACATCTTAGGCATAAAGCTAATCTCAATGAATTAAATTTTTGAGAGAAATGCAATGAAGTTAGACATCATTAACAAACATATTACAATAAAAATAAGAAACAAAAAGAGAAAGCCCAAATAAAAGGAATATAAAATATGCGCGGTGAAGAAAACAGATATAAGAAAATAAAAACAACTTTATGCCAGTTTTGAAAATTTAAGACAAAATAGACAAACTTGCAGTGAAATATAACCTACCAAAACTGACTCAAGGAGAAATAGAATATTAGAATAGTACTATAACAACTGAAAAAATTTGAATTAATGTTTAAAAATCTTCTCACAGAGAAAAAAGTCAAGATGGCCTTTTTGGTAAATTTTACTGATGAATTCAATCTGATTTTACATAAACTATTTCAGAGAATAGAAAAGGCAACATCCCATCCCCCCAAACATCCCATTCTCACTTTATCAGGCTGGCATATCTTGATAAAAATTTGGAGAAGGACAGCACAAGACTGCAAAATCATAGCCAGCCTCATTCCTTTCAGTCCCTTCCTCCTTCCCTTCCTTCTTGTATCTCTGGCTGTTTCTCCTGCTTGGAGCATGTCGTACACATACACACACTCCAAACCAAATTCAGCATCATATTTAAATCATAATCAGGAGGTTTACAACAGGAATGCAAGGTATAACTTAAGTTAGAATTCTATAAATGCTATTCATTACATTAACAGATTAAAGGAGAAAACCCTTAAGATTATCTCAAAAGATGAAGATGAAATACGCAATTAAATTCAATGACCGGGGAGGAAGGAAGAGAAGCCATGCTGTGGAGGAGGGGAAGGCAAATAGAAAAATAAAGAGAGAGGGAAACAAGATGGAGGAGGAGTGAGTGGAAGCCACACAAATCTCCTCTCAGGATCAATCTGGAATTACAACTAAGCTGTGGAGAAATTACCCAGAACAAACAATTGAACAATAGTGAGAGAGAAGCCTTACAAACTCCGAGAGAGAGAACTAGCTTCAGTACAACCTGTCTGGTAAGGAGTGCGGTGGAGAACTGAGAGGGCTGGCTGTGCATCCACAGTTGGCAATGCTGAGGGAATAATTAAGCAGTGGGTTAGATCACCCCGAGAAGAATGGGGTCGAAACCCAAAGCTGGGATCTGCAGCCTAGAACATCACAGCCTAAAAAGTACACAGATAACAATAGCAGCAGGGTTACTCTCTGCCAGAGAAGGACCACAGGAGATACAAAGAGCTGTTTAAAGGGCCAACACACAAATTTTCATTAGCTATCACTTACTGAGGGTTCCGGCAAAGGCAGGAGCAGAGGGGGCTGGACACCTGAGGAGACACTGGGGATGGAAGCTTTAGGGAGAGAACGGAAAGAGTAGCCACAAGGATCCCAGTGCTGAGTCATCCCTCAAACAGCTGCAGCCAATGTGCTCAGGCAGACCACTCCCCTCCGAGAAGCAGCAGCCTGAGGGGAAACAACAGCCTCAAGCCCAGAAGGAATTCTGCCCCACCCTAGAGGGTGTAAGCCTGACTGTCGAGTGCGAAGTGACTAACAACTGAAAGAGACAATTATACATAGCAGATCTCTGGAAGTTTCAGAGGAAGCTGCCTAAGGTCAGATGGTATCAACATCAGACACCACCAGAGACAGATCCAGAAAGAAAAAAAACCATGGTAAACACAAAAAGCTATCAAGAAGAAATCCACTGTTGTCTTATCCATAAATAGTGATATTTTCTTTCCTATATACTTTTTAAACATTCATTTCCTACCCATAAGTAGTACATATTAAATTCACTAGAATTTATACTATAGTTTCTTTCCTTTCTTACAATAGTCTTAATCTCTTTACACCCTTATTAATACTAGTTAATTTGATGTTGATACTGAGATTGCAGGGAGGGGGGCCAGATATTTTTGCGAATGTGGGTTTGTTGCCTGGGCTTTGTGGTCTTCTTCAGGCAGCACCTACACAACAGCATACAAGATGTGGAGGCAGAGTGACCCCCAGTCAACCAGCTGCAGGGAAGGACCCACCAAAGAATGATCCAAAACAATCAAAACCCAAATACATCCAGAGAGCCAATACAAACAACATTGCAAGGGCAGTAAATTCAGGAGATCAAGTAGATTACACCACTGATTCTCACAGGTCTACAATAGAAGTTCACAACCACAAACTCAGGGAGTCAGAACAGATCAATTTAAGAAGCAGAAGCAAACAGGAAGACCCCACAAATAATGGGAAAGCAAAGAAACAAACCCCAAGCAAAAGGAAAGGAGGAAGCCCCAGAAAAAAACAGTAAACGAAGCAGAGGAAAGTGAGCTATCATATACTGAATTCAAAGCAATGGTTATCAGGAAGCTCAATGAGCTCACTGAAAATTACAAAAAAACTACAGGAAAACTATGAAGAACTCACTTCAAGGTATAACAACATGAAAAGGAAACAAATTATCATCAAGGGCCAATAGGAAATGAAGAATACAATTTCTAAATTGTAGAACACAGTAGAAGGAATCAAAAGCGGGCTAGATGAAGCAGAGGAACTAATCAGCGAGCTGAAGGACAAGGTAGAAAAAAACTCTGAAATAGCAAGAAAAGGAAAAAGACTCAGAAATAATAAAGAACAGTTAAGGAAACTGCAGCACAACATGAAATATAATAATATCCATATAGTAGAGATATCAGAAGGAGAAGAAGAAGAAGAGCAAGGGATAGAAAATCTGTTTGAAAAAGTAATGATAGAAAACTTTCCTAATTTAATGAGAAAAACTCACACAAATCCAAGAAGAACAGAGGGGCCCAATCAAAAGGAATACACAGAGGCCCACAGCAAGAACATCAATATTAAAAATGGCAAAATTCAAAGACAAAGAAGAGTATTGATGGCAACAAGGGAGAAACAGGAAGTAACATACAAGGGAGCCATAATATGGCTGGCAGGTGACTTCTCAATGGAAATGGTACAAGCCAGAAGAGAATCGCAAGAAATAAAAAGTAATGAAAAACAAAGGCTTGCAATGAAGACTACTCTATCCATCAAGGCTCTCGATTAAAATGGAAGGTGAAATCAGGAGTTGCCCAGATAAGGAAGGCTCAAAGAATACACTTCCATCAAGTCAGCACATCAAGATATGCCAGAGGAATGCTTTAACAAAAGGCAGAAAAAGAGAGACAGAGAGAGGAACATAGGTACGAAGGAAGTAAAAAGGCAATGAATAAACTACCTATCAATAATAATGTTAAACTTAAATGGATTAAATGCTCCAATCAAAAGACATAGAGTAGCTGAATGGAGAAGAAATCAAGACCCACACATATGCTGCCTACAAAAGACCCACCTCAGAACAAAAACAGACGTACACAGACACAAAGTACACAGACTCAAAGTGAAGGGCTGAAAAAAAATATTCCAAGCAAATCAAAGGAAAAAAAGAGCAGGTATAGCAATACTCATATCAGACAAAACAGACTTCTAAACAAGGGACACAGAAAGAGATCCAAAAGGACACTTCATAATACTGCAGGGAAGAATACATCAAGAAAACATAAACATTATACACATATATGCACCCAAAATAGGAGCACCAAAAATATATAAGGGAAATATGGAGGACTTTGAGAAAGATACTGACAGCAACACAATTATAGTAGAGGATTTTAATACCCCACTATCAAAAATGAATAGATCTTCCAAACAAAATACCAACAAAGATATTAAAGAATCGAACAATCCCCTACATGAAATGGACTTAACTGATATATACATAAAATCTTTCATCCCAAAGAAGCAAAAATACACATGCTTTTCAAATGCACATGGAACATTTTCAAAGATAGGCCACATGATAGGACACAAAACAAGCCTCAACAAATTCAAGAAAATTGAAATCATATCACACACTTTCTCCAACCACAGGGACTGAAACTAGTAACCCACCTCAAGAAAAAAAACTCAAAAACACTCAAATTCATGGAGATTGAATAGTATGCTATTAAACAATGAATAGGTTAAGAATGAGATCAAGGAAGAAATCAAAAAGTTTTTGGAAACAAATGAAAATGAACTTGCAACAATGCAAAACTTACCGGAAATAGTGAAGGCAGTCCTGAGAGAGAAGTTCATAGCAATACAGGCCTACTAAAAAAAAGAGAGAAACATTTCAAATAAACAGCCTAACCCTACACCTACAAGAACTCGAAGAACAACAACAAAGACAGCCCAGAGCAAGTAGAAGGAAGGAAATAACCAAGATCAGACCAGCTTTAAACAACACAGGGACTAAAACAACAATGCAAAGGATCAAAAATCCAGGAGCTGGTTCTTTGAAAAGACAAACAAAATACCTAAGAAAAAAAGAGAGAGGACCCAAATAAACACAATCAGAAATGAAAGAGGAGAGATTACAACTGATACCACAAATATACAAAGGATTATAAGAAATTACTATGAAGAACTATGTGCCAAGAAATCTGAACTCTAAGTGAAATGGACAAATATCTAGAAAAATATAATGTTCCAAAACTGAATGAAGAAGCAGAAAGCCTGAACAGACCCATAACAGCTGACGAAATCAAGGAAATAATCAAAATACTACTGGCACACAAAAGCCCTGGACCAGATGGTTTCACAGGAGAATTCTAAAAACATTTCAGAAGGAGGTAACTCCTATCCTTCTTAGACTATTCCAAAAAGTCCATGAAGACGGAAGATTCCCAAATCCTTTTCATGAAGTCAGCATCAATCTAATTCCAAAACCAGATAAAAACACAAAAAAGAAACCTCCAGGCCACTATCACTGATGAACATAGATGCTAAAATCCTCAAAAAAATATTGGCAGACTGCATCCAGCAATATATTAAAAGGATCATACACCATGATCAAGTGGGATTCATCCCAGGGATGCAACGGTGGAACAATATTCGCAAATCAATAAATGCAATATGTCACATAAAAAAATGAAAGACAAAATCACGTGATCATATCAACAGATGCAGAAAAACCCACTTATGATAAAAACATTCAGCTATGTGGGAGTAGAGGGAGCATTCGTCAACATAATAAAGGCCATATAATAGAGACCTACAGCCAATAACATACTCAATGGACAAAAACTAAGTTTTCCCACTAAGATCAGGAACAGGACAAGGATGTCTGCTTTTACCACTTGCATTCAACATAGTATTAGAAGTACTAGCCACAACAATCAGACAAGAAAAAGAAATAAAAGGCATCCAAATTGAAAAGGAGGGAGCAAAGCTGTCATTTTTTGCACATGACATGACAGTGTGCATAGAAAATCCCATAGACTCCACCAAAAACCTGCTTGAACTAATAAGTGAATTTGGAAATACAGCAGGATATAAAGTCAATATTCAGATATCAAAGGCATTTTTGTACACCAACAATGAAATATCAGAAACAAATCAGGAAAAAAAAATTCCCATTTGCTATAGCAACAAGAAAAATAAAGTATGTAGGAATAAACCTAACCAAGGGCGTAAAAGACCTGTACTCAGAAAATTATACAACAGTGAAGAAAGAAATTAAGGAAGACGCAAACAAATGGAAGCATGTATCATGTTCACAAATTGGAAGAATTAACATCATCAAAATGTCCATACTACCACCCAAAGCAATTTATACATTCAATGCAATCCCTATTAAAGTACCAATGACATATTTCACAGGTATAGAGCAAAGATTTCAAAAATTTATATGGAACCATGAATGACCCTGAATAGCAGCAGCAATTTCGAGAAAGAAAAACAAAGGAGGATGGACCATAACACTTGACATCAAACTATATTACAAGTCCACTGTAATAAGAAAAGCCTGGTGTTCACATAAGAAAAGACATATAGACCAAATGAACAGAATAGAGAGCCCAGAAATAAATCTAAGTCTCTATGATCCATTCATATTCAACAAAGGAAGCAGATGCATAAAATGAAGTAAAAATAGCCTCTTCAACAAATGGTGTTGAGAGATCTGCGCAGCTACATGCAAAAAAAATGAAACTCAATTACCAACCTATACCATACAGAAAAATAAATTCAAGGTGGATAAAAGAGTTAAATATAAGCCATGGTACCATAAGTCTCTGAAGTGAACAAAGGCAGGAAATGTCAGATATTCCACGCAGCAATATCTTCACTGATATGTCCCCTCCAGTAAGGCACATAAAGGAAAGAATATACAAATGAGATTCCATCAAAATAAAAAGCTTCTGCACGGTTAAAGAAAACAGCATTAAAATGAAAAGAGAACCAACAGTATAAGAAAATATATTTGCCAATGATACCTCGGGACAAGGGTTTGATCTCCAAAATATAGAAAGAACTCACATGACTCCACTCCAGGAAGACAAATAACCAAATTAAACAATGGGCGAAAGACCGTAACAGACACTTCTCCGAGGAGAACATACAGAGGATCCAGAGACATATGAAAAGATGCTCACCATCGCTAGCTATCAGAGAATGCAAATTAAAACCACAACGAGATACCACTTTACACCATTGAGAATGGCTGTCATAAACAAAGCAACAAACAAGTGTTGGAGAGGTTGTGGAGAAAAGGGGACCCTAGTGCACTCTTGGTGGGATTGCAGACTGGTACAGCCACTATGGAAAACAGTATGGAATTTCCTCAGAAAACTAAAAATGGAACTGCCTTTTGACCCAGGAATTCCACTTCTGGGATTATATTGTAAGAACCCTGAAACACCAATCCAAAAGAACCTATGCACCCCCACAATGTTCATAGCAGCACAATTTACAATAGCCAAGTGCTGGAAGGAACCTAACTGTCCATCAGTAAATGAATGGATCAAAAAGCTATG
Source organism: Anoura caudifer (assembly GCA_004027475.1). Lineage (NCBI taxonomy): Eukaryota > Metazoa > Chordata > Mammalia > Chiroptera > Phyllostomidae > Anoura > Anoura caudifer. The sequence goes on from PVKU01006293.1 coordinate 18,309, forward strand.
GTACATTTACACAATGGAATACTATGCAGCAGAAAGAAAGAAGGAGTTCCTACCTTTTGTAACAGCATGGATGAAACTGGAGAGCATTATGCTAAGTGAAATAAGCCAGGCAGTGAGAGACAAATACCATATGATCTCACCGTTATGTGGAACGTAATCAACAAAACAAAGAAGCAAGCAAAATATAACCAGAGACAGTGACGTTAAGAAAAATTTGACAGTAACCAGAGGTGTGGTGGGAGGATATAATGGGAAGAAACAGGGAAAGGTTTTTCAGGAACATCTATAATGGATGCATGGACAAAACCAAGGGTTGTGGGATCAGGGTTGGGAGGTGGCAATGGCAGGGTGCAGGAGAGTGGTGGGGAGAATATGGAGACAACTGGACTTGAAGAACAATAAAAAAAGTTGAAAAAATAAATTCAAGACCATTTGGTATCAAAACTCTTGTGTAAACCAAGATAACAAAAAGCTTTCTTAATTTGATAAAGATCACCTACAAAAGACTGTAGGAAACATCATATTTAATGGTTAACTTTTGAAAGTATTTTCTAAACATAAAGAATAAGATACAGAAGTACATTACCACCATATCTATTCACCTTTGTATCAGAATATACAGCCAGTACAATAAAATTAAGAAAAGAAAAAGGAAATAGAAGGGTTGAAAAAGAAAAATACCAAACTTTTATTATTTGCACTGTGACTGCTTATTTAGAAAACTGGAGAAAATCTACACATGAATTCATAATAGAGTTTTAGAGGTAGCTTGATTAAAAAAATTAATATAAAAATGAATTATATTTTTATGTATCTTAAACATGCAGTTTGAAAATAGTTTTTAAGAAAATACTATTTATAATAGTAACACAAAATACAAAGCAATAAATTTAATAAAAGATGTTGAAACTTTTTATGGAAAATATTATACATTTTTATTGGAAGACATTAGAGAAAACTTAAATAGAGTCATACCTTGTTAATGGAAATGTTTTAGTCTCCCCAAATTGATTAATAGATTCAAAGTAATTGTAATCAGAATGTCTGTCATGGAACTTGACAGGTTGATTCTAACATAAAAAGCTACAGTAATTATGAAAGTATGGTGTTGGTGCACGGTAGACAAGTAAATCAGTGGAACTGAATAGATAACCCGGAAACAGTTCCATGCATATATGTAAATTTGATGCATGACAGAGTGAGCACAGCAAGACTCATGAGGAAAGGATGGACCATTTAATAAATGCAGCTAGGATAAAGTTATACATACAGGAAAAAGTAAAGCTGGTTCCCCTACTTCATAAAATACACAAAAATCAGTTCCAGGTGGACTAAAGAATTTAGATGCTTAACACAAAAGAAAAAATTTTAGAATATACAGTATGAGATTATCTTTGTGTCATGTGAATCAAAAATCTTTCTTAAATAAGAAACAAAAAGCACACCCATAAAGGAACATATTAATACATTCCACGGCATCAAAATTAAAAACTCCTGTTTCTGAAGACACTACAGGAAACTGCAAGATAAACTGCAAACTAGGAGAAAATGTTTGCAACATATTTAACCAATAAAGGACTAATCTGGAATTGTACCTCAAGAAGGCCCTTTCCCAGCATCATCCTGCATCCCAGGCATAATATGCTCTATAGCTCTATTTATTATTTTACAGCTCCTATTTATGCAGGAGAGTGGTCAGAGCAGGCAACAGGACAACTCAAATAGTCAAAATCAATCTCATCACCTTCACAGCATGTTGGGAATGTAATCAGTCCTCTGTTTCTTTAGAGACCTCACACTCCTTACATTAAGTCAACAGCTCCTTTCTGGACTGTTATAACAAGGACTGTTTTTAATAGGCAGAAGAAAAAGGAAATTGTACTTAAAGCTGTCAGTTTTTAAAAAAAGCTTTCTTGCTACCCTATTCAAAGGATGATTGCAACAAAGCTCTCCTCAAACAGAGAACTTTCCAAGTATGATAACCACACATGCGCCACATTGATCAATATAAGCCTCCTCTGAATGAGAAGGCAAAATTTTATGCTAAGTAGAGAATACTGGTTCATAAAACCTGACTAAATCAATCCACACCAGAACGCACTTGATCCAGTGGGACTCCTACAGAGAGAATCCTCCAAAGACCTTAGAAATGCAAAAATATATAAAGAGGAGGAAGGAAAGGAAAACACCAATTTGCTCACACAGTAGCTAATTATACATTATAAAAACCGTAGTTCCAGCAAGCCAAAACCAAGGATTTAAGAATTCTGAAGCCAGGTATCTGAGACCAAAACAAATAAAGACAGGAACAAAACCACCCAGCTACAGCTCTACCATGGGCCTGACCCACACAAGCTTCTGTGTACTGATACATGCAGGCACTCTGCGGTTTGGAAGCTGCCTGTCCATTTACCTCTTAATTATTTTTTTACACAACAGCTCCTATTTACACTTTCTCCTCTAACCTCCCACACATCAAAAAATTAATATGAAAATATAAAGCCTTGTCCACTTTATTTTTCTAAACCTCTACTTTTATTACTATATTATAATCATGTTGCCCAAAGTACATGTAGAAGTAAAAATAATTAATTAATTAATTATATCTCCAAATTTCTAAATTCTCAAATACATCACACTTATTTTTTTCAAGGCTTGGGTTCATGATGATTAGCATGTATGCATTAAGCTTCTCAGGTATCTTAATATCCCAATAATATTTCACTACCTTCCAATAGCATTTCAGCTCTTGGATAATTCAAATGTGCAAGAAACTGGACATTTGAGTTCCAGTTTTTAGTAAAAACAAAACAAAACATGGATCCTGGATTAGGAAAAGAACATTAGGTAAAAAACTAGTAACACCTAAATAAGTTATGGACTTCAATTAATAATGTATCGATAATGGTTTATGAATTATAACAAATGTACACACAAATGTAAGATGTTAGTAGTAATAGGGGAGAATGAGTCTTGGGTATCAGAGAACTCTCCATATCATCTTCACATTTTTTGCTAAGTCTAAAACTATTCTCAAATACCAAGTTTACTTTAAGAAAAAAGTAGGATAGAAATTAAAAAACACACACACACACACACACACACACACACACACACACACAAAAAAACCCCAAAAGGCCAATGAAAAAAAACTCCACAAAATCTTAACATTCAGATATATAATTCTCTTGCTAGTTTTCTCAATATGCATAGTTACAGGAAGCATTCATATCTTCAAATTCTTATTTTCATCTAAAATATGTAGGAACATTCATAACCCTAAGACTCACTGGCGCATTTTTTGAGGAAGTCTAATGCAGAGCCATGAAGTAAACCTTGTCTACATGAAGCTACTGGGGGATCCAGTGAGTGAATACTGGCAAGTACTAACCCTTTTTTTTTTATGACGATAAAACCCCCTTCCCATCCAGAATGAATTTGTACATTAAATTAAGAATAAAGAGTATAACTAAAGAGTAACCTGGCATGTCAGAAAAAGCACCTTACCAAGAATGATTTCAATTCAAAGGAGGTTTAACATACTTGAAATTATGCATAATTGCTTCTTGAAATTTGTATACACTAAAATCATTAGCAGCTAGTGTAAAACTACATTTTACCAGTTGTCAGAGAAGTAACTTTTCATACAAAGGTAAAACCACCTGAAGTGTCTGATTATCACTTTATGCTGAATTTAAGACCTCAGAAATTACCTTCAGTACTGTATTTTAATTATGAATACCAATACATGGGCAATGGTTGGTATCAATACTCTCCCTCAGCTATGGCTCAGAACAGTGTCATGGAATTACACCTTGTAAGGTGTCTGCATGGCCCACATGCACCCTTTTCTGAGAAATGCCACTCACTAGTGACAGAATGGGCCCTGAGGCAATGTGTATACCACTTTGAGGGAACCCCCAATCTGAAGTTCACTATGACCAATGCAACTGGGCCAGAAAAAGACACTGACCTATGCTGGGCCTACCACCTTCTCTCTCCCTTAGAAATACAAACAGGGGAGTCAAGCCCATCTCTCCTGAAACTAGGGATACGTAAACTGCAGGTTGTGGAATACCATTTTCCATTTGCCTTAAGAAACAAGATGGGCAGTAACTTGCAGAAAGAAGCAACATAAGATACCACATGTCACCAGAGTAAGTGACTGCCACGCTTCATGACTTGAGCTTATGGGGCCCAGCTGTACTCCCAGCATCTGGGACTCAAGAAGATGACCTGTAGCCTCCTAATAAAGTCTCCATTTTTACTATAAAAGTCTGAGTGGGTTTCTCTTATGTAACCAACTGATTCCTAGGTCAAGAATACAGGTAGTATCCAGCACACATAATGAAGAAATAAGGATTTTGTATCTGGCCCTATTACTAAAACATTATGCCTACAGGCTAACTGTATACTCTCTTATTTAATAATAAAGGGACACTACAAGCAGACATGAAACTGTGATCCAAATGCCAAAAGCCTCACTCTCATTCTTCTAATACACCACAGTTATAACTAACCTGGACATCTGCTCGCCATGTTCTTACATGTTTCACTTGTCTACACCGTGGCATGAAGTTATCTCCTCAGCCTGGAATGCATCCATACTCCCAATTATTATTATATTCAGATGTGTAACAGTTCTATGCAATTTTTTAATTGCATACCATTTACCATTAATTGCATATCATTAATTGCATACCAGATACCATTTTTTAATGTTTTGGTATTAATTCATATGCCTTCTTTATTCAAACTCTTCTCCATATATCTTTTCCAGCTGTGACCCAAATGTTCCTATTTCTTTACGGATATTACTTAGAGACTTCAAATCAACATTTCTAAGATTGAATGTGGGGGGGCTCCACCTACAGAGCTCCCCTTGGCCATCATGGATAAGAATAATCTACCAAGATATTATCTGCTTGGGCAGGAAAGGTGACCAATCTCTCAGAGAAGGGTCCTGAACATCTCCTTTCCTGCATTTTTATTGAGTTCAGCTCACACAAGATACATAGTATGCACATAAAGCTCATCAACCAATGTCCAAAAAGCTACAGTCATGAGAAACTGACATCATGTACAGATAATAGTTGAAGAAACACAGGGATTGTCTCTGGTCAGGATTGGCTTCAGCTCAAGTGACTGTTTCATAGCAACAGGGCAGAGCAAGTCTCAAAGGAAACACTGTATATTCTTCCTCTGGGCAGATTCGACCTTCGGGAGCCATCTGTCCCAGCTGCCTCTGGCATAGTTCCTAGGCTGAGTCAGGCAGGGAGAGCAAAGCAGCCAAGAGACTAGGAGACTTTTACAGAAAGACTGAGGACTCAGGCTATGACAAAGGCAAGGACTGAGGATCTTTCTGCCCCTTCTCTGAAGACCCCGAAGTCCTTCCCTGATGGCCCATCACGACTGTGCCTGTTTTAGGTTGCCCCTGCCCTTTTTGAGGGATCTTATCCATCATTAGCTAACCAGCCATCTGCTCAGGGCCAAGCAGGGGGAAGTGAGGGAGGCAGGGGCTACGCTCCTGCCAGGAGGAAACGTTCTATCACCTTAGTGGCTCATGTTCCCAAGGCCTTTTCACTCAACTCTAGCCATGGGACCCTTTGCCCATTAATGAGGCTACAGTCCCTAAAGCCAGGCAGGACAGCTCCCAGCCAGTGAACTCTATTCTTACTTCTCTTCCAAACTAACTCTCTCCAATATTACTTAATTTTAGTAAACGTACCTCCAACAGTCCAGTTAACTGGCCAGGTCAACATCTGGATCTCACCTTTGACTCCTCCTTCTTCTTACTCCCCCCACCCTGCACCCTCCACATCTAATCAATTACTAAATCCTGTCTCATCTGCTTCTCAAATCTGACCACTAGTCTTCCCTACTCTAACTACCCTACCTCAGGTTACAACTGCCTTTTGTCTAGATCACCAGGCCTCCTAACTACCCTTTCAGTCTTGAATCTCATCTCTGCCCCACTCCAATTCATTCCCCACAACGTGACCTAATAGATCTTTCCAGAATCTGTATCTCAGTATGTCACTCACAGAGATACTCCATAGCTTAAACTCTTCAGTTGCTTCATACTCTCCCAGGACAAAGTTCAAACATCTTTTTTATGTGGTCAACACTCTACATGCAATCTCTGGCCTCATTTCTTTCCTCCCATTCCTATACTATGAGCCATTCATTCTGAGTGTTAAAAATCTTTAAAAGGGCATATTCTTCTGTCCATGTTGTCTGAAATACTCTTCACCTCTGATTGTCCATCAGCATCTGACCAATTCTTACTGACTTTTCAACTCTCAGCTTCAACTCCTCCTTCCAGAAGTTTCTTATACTCTAAGAGTATGTATGTGGCCTCCTGGATGCTTCTATGGCACCCGCACTTCCCCACTATAGATGCCGTCAGGCCACAGCATCATACTCCCCTTACATCTATACTCCCCCTAGAAGTCAACTTCAAGACGCCTCTTGTTCATAGTAGCCCCATCACCTATCTCACTCAGTACCTAGCATATTGCAGGGCTCAATAATCAGTGGTTGAAAAAATAAGTAATTCCACTTTCACAGTCAATATTGAAGTTTTACCTCTGCAGCTGAGTTATTCCTACTCCCATAACTTTTGGCAGATAAACCAAGAAGAAGAGAGAGCCAAAAGGAAGAGACCTATGCTATTCTCAGGAGCATAACCCTATCCTCTCCCAAAGCACGTAGAGGAAGCAACAGAAGCATTACGAAGCAGTAGTAAGGTCCCAGGTTTTCTAAAATATTAGGATTTCAGTGCTGAAATGGCTTACATTTGTTTACATTTGACAAAGCTGTGGTCTTGGATTTACCAGATATGATAAAACTCTTTGGTGATGAAGCTGTTTCCCTCTACAGACTTTCCATATTAGTGTCCAAACAGTCACAAAGTAAGATTTCATTTAGTGGGGGAAAAGTATGCTAAAAAGCAGTGCAAAAATAAATGTACCAAGAGAATTAAGCAAAGTAAACCATTTATTAGTTCAATGTAAAAAAGTTTCAGCATTTCAAACATATTCTTCCCCACAACTACCTACCTTAAAAAACTATATCAGAATGAGATAAAAACAAACATGATTTAAAAACCTTCACCAGCTCAGACTTGTACCGAACACAGTAGGGATTTTAGATTTTAATTTTGTTTAAAAAACTTTTCTATGTAGCAAAAACAAAATAATACGCTACTTGATCCCTTGTCATTTCAAAATACACCATGCATTAAAACCATATAGTATTAAATTTTCTTAAGTAGGTATATACTCCTTTTATAACACTTAAAAAAAAAAAACACTAAGCTATAAGAAAAGAAAATAATTTATAGGATACTATTATAAGTATAAAGTCACAAAATATTTTAGGCAATTATTTCTACTGGCTTAAAAATGCACTGTAAAATAACTAGGAATATTAGAATATGAATATTGGCTGCCTTAGTTTAAGTGATGAAGTGACTTGCTAAAGTCTTATGGCCAATAAGACATAGAGATGGAATATATTTCACAGTTCATGATTTTCCACCCCAGTTTATATAAAAGGATGTAAACTGGCAAACTTTCAGAGTGTCAGAACTATCACTGCTACTAATAAGTGCAGCCCACTAGCAAAAAAATCAGAGAAAGGGTGAAATCTAATGAACGAAGGCCAAAATTTCAAAAATAAGTTAGAGCAAATTCATACTATTTAATATGCTATAATTTTTCTTTTTTAAACAATAAGAAATGCTCCCTCAATTGGCTCTCCTAGGTATCATTCAATTCAACTAAAATTTACTGTGATGGGCCCAGGTGCTCATTCACACAGAATTTACAATTTTAGAAGGGGAAAGAGATATGCACAAAGAGATATGCACCTACAATACAAGGCAGGTGTGAGATATGCCCAAATGGCCTCTACACCAAGTGCTATGGGAGTATCTAGGAGGAAGATAAATGAATCTTTAATTCTTCTTCCTACAGGAAAAGCTCTCTGAAGGGAGGACTTTTCTCTCCCCCAACCCCCCGCCCCATGTACCATTGGTAAAGACAATTGGTTATCTAGATGGCATATCTGGAAAAATATTGAATCCAGACCTGGAAAACCTGAGGCTATCACAGACTTATCTCTTATAATAAGCCATATGATCTCAAGTAAATCATTTGCTGCAGTTGCCACCCCACTTAAGACTTCCAATGAAGCTTACAGTGAATAATGGCAGGGAGCATTCCATTTCAGAAAAATAATTTGCAAAAGTGTGCAAATAAGAATAAAAATATAGAAGTGTCAGTTTTGGAGATTGCAAATATGCTGAAAGACATATAGAAAACACAAGGAAAAACAACCTAGTGCTACTAAAGCAAAACTTACATAACTATTGCTCTAACTTCATTAATACAATATAAGAATGACTCTGCTAGCCACATTCCAGTTAGTTTTGCCAAAGTAAATACTGATTATAAAAATGGAATGCTGTTCTTTGTGCTAGTCAGAATTTAGCACTTGTGTAGTATTTCAAATAAAATTTTACAATCTTTATTATTACAATCAAAAACAAATAGAGGCTAAGGAAAATATAGAATTATCTTAAAACATAAAAAGAAGGTATTAACTTTCACTGATAAACTACATGGGCAAGAAATAAACCAGGAGATGAAAGGTGAGAAAGAATAAGTTATGAAAATCATGGACATTCACTGCAGTATAATTAATTCAGAGTCAAGAAAGTTCACAGCAACAATGAAACTGTAAAGCTCAATTATGTTGTGCTTGAAAAACTGAGAATGAAGATAGGAAATTTAACAAACATTAGGTAGATGAACAAACATCTTATTTTAAGGGGGAGAAAAAACAGCTGGATTAGACTAGAGTGAAAATACATAAAAACATAACAAAGTGAAAACAACACAGCCTATTTAAAGAAAGTTATGTTCAAATTGGTAAAGCTGAAAAAATTTTCCAAAGTAATCTGAAGAGTTCCTGCTAAACTCTCTTTCCTAACTCACTTCTCATTATATTATCCCTTTAAAAAATGTTATAACAATCATCAGAACCTAAGAATTTCATTTAATTTCCTGAAACTTAAATCTAAGGGGAAAAATGTTTAAGAGAAAGTCTAATATTCCCCATATCAACCTGAGGGCACCTTCTTTCTTAATGAGATATAATCTCTCTTGTTAATAAGAAATGCAACTTACAGAAATGGGATCCTAGAACAAATCTCAATGTTCATTACATGTTTATAATATCATCACCCTCAAAGAGAAAGATCTAAACCCATATAAATAGATTATCTCAATTTAGTTTTGTAGGGGACCAGTTTGTTGTAGTCTGGCAAATGTGACTCAGCTCTGTATGGAAAACCTACAGAAGTGAAGTGGTGTGCAGGAGCCAGACCTTCAAACCTAGTGGGAATCAGGCCTAGAAAATGCATACAGCCTGTTATGGCTTGCTCTTGCTAAAACTCCATCACCCTGTTCTAAAACAACAAATATGTATTGTCTATCTTCAAGGTAATTTCCAAAGCCTGTAGGAATTCTCCCAAGGACAGAGCTAATCAGCTCATCGCCATTCGCCTTTGCATGCTATTTTCATTTCCTTGATTGTACCTAAAATGTAGACAATAATATTCTATAAATCCTTCTGTGATGTAAGACCTGAAAGAAACAATAAAAGCCTGTCAAGGCAAGGGTCAGGGTGCTCTCCCCTTGAGAGAGTGGCTGAGGCACTCATAGGTGCTCTCTCCCCTTGAGAGAGTAGCTGTTTCCTTTTTCCCCACAGGATTGCTGTTGCCTATGCATTTGTTCTTGTCTCCAGCCACAACAGGCGGACTCTGCTGGCCAGAATCCACCACATAATTTTTATTATTAAAAAAACAGGAAATGGCAGCAGAGTACTCGGTAAGCTCAATTCACTGAAGGATTTAATGAAGTGATGACATGTCATCATGACCTCAGGGGTTGGAGATGTAATTTTCCATATGGAAAAAATCTAAATTTCCAACACAAATGCTGACACCAACTGCTGAATATTCTTAGGTGTTATCTTGAGCAGTCCCTAAGCATATTCTTTACAACAAGTATAGCTTCAAGACTTTTTTTCTTATCTCACTCTGCATTATAACTGCTTCTCCATGAACAGAAATCAGAAGTAAATTTTATATAATGACTCACTTGAACCAGGCATTAAAGCCATACTAAATTATTAATTGACCAATCACTGTAATAGTAAAACAAGCATGATTATTTTTCTTCTAAGTCATGAATGATATTGTGCCATAGTTTTCCATAGCATTTAAAACTCATTACAATCAAGAGCTCTCTTTTTGTGTTCTCAATTAACAGTTTCTTCATACTGAAATGGATACCTTGGGCAGGTGTGATTAAGAATCAGGTGTATATAACCCCTTCACAAAATGAAAATGCACTGTATTTTTAAACCTAATATAGTTCTTTGAGTGAGGCAATGGTAACCCTTTTGAAAAATTTACATACCAAGTGCAAGGAGTGCATTTGTGAGTGTTTAGACCCTTAGATATGTCACCAAAAATCATGTTACGAGGCTCTGAAGGTTGTGGTTTTTTATACTGGGAATAATGGATTCTGTAAGCCAGTGGTTAGCCAATGAATACACAACTTTGTGATTAGAATTGATTAGGTTTGTGTCCTCAGATGTTTACGCAGGTGCCATGCAAACACATGCACACTCGCCCTGCACTGTAAGAAATATTGTACAGTATACAGTATGGCACTACATCCTTATAACTGCCTGTTCCAACATTTATTTTCCAGCCTGTACCAATGGCTTTTTTTTTTTTTTTTTTTTTTTTTTTAGTAAAATTAACTTTCCAACATCTGTACCTTCTCCCCAAGCAAATTCATCAAGCTACCCATGTTGATCCAGTCAGTTATAGTTCTTCAAGTGGCTGGTAGCCACATGGGGCTTCTCTTTCATTAAAACTTATCCCCAAGTTATTTCATTTTATTCCTCTTAGGTAAGTAGGGATTCCAGAACTGAGAACATTTAAAATTAATAAGCAACTCAAAACTTACTTGGCTTTCTGAATCCACACACAGTAGTCCGAGATGTAGAGATCATTTAGAATGTAGGCTGGGTCACTTTCCTGAAAAATTTTGTGAATATCCAGTAGACACTTTAAAACTGCACTTTTACCTGGAAGAAATTTAAAAAAATAAAATCATCATTAAGAAAACATATCTGATTTTTTAAACTGAGAAATTCAGACACTGAGACATAATATATTTATAGCAGTTTAGATTTTTACTTGGCTTTTTAGAATATTCTTAATATTTCTTCACTGAATAAAATTGTATCAGTACTATTAGGTCCAAAGCTTGTTATCGTTTCTCTAAGAATCATGAGTAAGCCTTATACTGTATTGTTAAAGCTAATTAACTGTGGTTATCAAAAAAAAGGCATTATGAAACACAACTAGGTAGAATAAACAAAAAGAAGCAAATCAAACTAAATGAATATTTACATGCATTGAAACTTTAATTAGATAATGTTCTTCTAATTCAAACTCTCAAAATACCATTGGAAATTATATTTTAGTTTTCTAATTCCTTTATTTCTTATGTCAGAGAGTGTGTGTGTGTATTTATTTAGTCAAGGAATTATCTAGTACTAACGTTAAATTTTTTCACTTTAGAGAACTGAAGAAAAGCCAGACTGAAAACTAAGATATCATAGCACTACTTCAAAAATAAGGCAACAAAACCACTTGGAAAAAAGCCATCAGGTACTACAGTTTTGTTCACTCTAATTACTTCCTCCTGGTTGTTAAATGAACCTAATTTTAATCCCAACCAAAGCCAACAAAAGAAACCTTTCACAACAACAATTTCCAAGGTGTTCCAAACTTCATGACATTTTCTGAAATTTATTAACTACTATAAGGCAAATTACTAAATTTACAGCACTACCACTTCCTTTGAACTGTAAAATACAAAACTTTCAGTTTCACTCTTATCTTTATGGTTCTAAAACATGAAAATATAGTATATTGATTTCATGAAGACACTAGATGTGCTGTCATCATTTCCCACCCGGCTTTTAGAAAAGACAAAAGGATCATGAGCTAAATGACATCTCAAATGCCAAAATTGCTGCCACTGATTTTTTTTTATGATTTCACTTATTTATTTTTAGAGAGAGGGGAAGAGAGGGAGAAGGAGAAGGGGAGATACATCCATTGGTTGCCTCTTGCATGTGCCCTGATCAGGGATCAAACCCACAACCCAGACATGTGCCCTGACCTGGAATCAAACCAGCAACCTCTTGCTCTGCTGGACAACACCCAACCAACTGAGCCACTCCCATCAGGGCACTGCCACTAAATTTTAACACAATTAACACTAGAAAGTAAGCTTCAAAAGAGCAGGGACTTCTGTTTTATTTAGTGGTGAATCCCCAATACCTAGAACAGAACTTTGCAGCAGCAGACTTTCAATTTCAATATTTTAAGAATGAATGAATGAATGAATGAAGTAATTGCCCACTAAAACCCATTCAATTTCTTTCATCCCATAGCCTCACAGCTGCCCTTTCTCCACCACTCCCTGACCACCTATCCTCACTAATGATGTCATTACCTCATGCCTAGATTATAAAATCTTCTTCCTTATCCCTCACATTACAGACTTTTCCCCTTTCAGTCCTCTGACACACATTTCTTATGCATTGCTTTCACAAGTCCCCCCCTGCACATGCTTACAAGGCTCTATGGACTTACCCAAGGTCTTTTTCACAACTTGTTCCCCGCACCTAGAACATCTTTTCTTCTATACTTGACCTAATGGAATCTTACCTGCCTTTAAGGCCTAGCTAAAACCTTCATCCTCAGGAAGACTAGGATGACTTCCTAATCATCAGAGCTCCTTACTAACAAAGGGAACAAGTGAATAGGAAACTCAGCTGATCCTCCCCATAACCTTACCTGCTCATTTCACAGAAGCAGAACCTGAAGCTCAGGAACAGTAAGATATTCACAGTGCTACTGTGTTGAGGACCCAAGATCCAAATTCTAAGCTTACCTGCCTCAGAAGTTAGCCACTGTACTATGCTACCCATATGTTCTTGGCCCATATATCACAACATTTTTATGATTCAAGAGTAAAGCAGATTCAAAGCAGGAGGCATGCCTTTTTAAAAAAATATTAACTGTGCGGCTTCCTCATGTGCAGCTGGGAAAAATGCCAATAAAAATTGGCATTCACTGGCATTCATTGTTCAGTTGGTTAAGAGAAATAAATAGCCATGCACTGCTTAATAGGGACACATTCTAGAAAATGCATGGTTAGGCAATTTTGTCGTGTGAAGATCACAATGTACACTTAAACAAACCTAGGTGGTATAACATACTATATACCTAGGCAACATGGTATAGCCTATTTCTCCTGGACTACAAGCCTGTACAGCATGTTACTGGACAGAAAACCCAAGATTAGACCAAGTACAAAAGAAAACGATGCAATCCAGAGTAACCTTAAGCACAAAAGTATGAGTCTGCTGCCAGTTTAACACGGCAGTGTTTTACAACAAACTTTAAAGGGTAGAAATAGTACACTCTAAAATAACAATAGAAGGTATGGTAAATACATAAACTAGTAAAACAGTTATTTATTATCATCACCAAGTAGCATGTACTGTGTGTAACTGTATGTGCTATACCTTCATACAACTGGCAGTGTGGTAGGTCTGTTCACACCAGCATCACAACAAACGTGTGTAATGCACTGTGCTATGATATTACTGTGGGTACAGTATCACTAGGTGACACAAATTTTTCAGTTCCATTATAATCTTATGGGACCTCCGTCTGTCCTTGAAACACCATTATTAGCAGCATGATTGTACTGAGAAAGCCTAAAGGTCAGGATAACTATTATCAAATGATAAGTGGATTCCTCCGCCCCCCTACCACAGGCCAATTTTAATTACAAAGTAGATAATGTTGAAGGCAGAGTATGAGGCAGGAAGGGGAAATATAGCATGGTTCTCAAATAACTTCCTTTTGTTCAACTTCATTTCATTACAATGTGTAGGAACTTAACGCTTGTTTATATCAATTAGCCTGTGGTAAAACTGTTTTTCCTATGCCTTTCACTTAAAAGTTCCAGAACCTACTGATGATGTTAATGAGGACTTACTGTATAACCAAAACTCACAGAAATGATGAAACCATATCAGCCGTGTTATCCAAATAGAAAAAAATCAAGGGAGAATAACTAAACTGCAAGAATTTTTTGAAGTTTTAATTGCCATAGAGAAGAAAATATCAGGTCAAGCATATACCAATGCCAATCAATTCTCATTTCTCTCTCGCTCTCTCTCATGGGGTACAGGAGAAGAAGTTTATTTTTATGGTAACTACCAACTTAAAGTTTTGAAGGTCAACAATAGGTCTTTACCCCAAAACCCTCTCAAAACAACAACAAAAAAAACCTATTCATTTGAAATTTGTGTAAGCACCTTGTAGGGAAAATGGAGTCAGTCAGGCTCCCTCATCGGGCCCAATAAGCAGTATTCCTAGAACCTCGAGTTGGCCCACAAGTGCAGAGTCATGCTCTGTAATACAATATCTCAGCAACCTGCCAGCTTTGTGTGCATTTAGTGTATAAGGGAGTTGGGACTCCCTGCCGGTGCGACACATGGCTTGCAGCAGTGTAGACCTCCCCACCCTCGAAATAAAGGCATGTCAAGCATTCCCACAGCTCCACAAATTTTCTTCTGTTTGCCCAAATCCCAAGTGAACCTGCCTGGCCTTTTGAAAAGCTGCAAGACACACCTCTACACTGACAACCCAGAATACTGCCTCTCACAATCACATAGCTTATTAATACTGTCACGTTAATAGAAAATGCAGGATTTGGAGCTAGACCTCACAGCAAGTAATTCAACGAGTAAAGAAAAGAGGGAGGAAGATATGCCAGCTTGGAGCACAGCAAGAAAAAGAGTAGATGTGGGAATTAAATTGTGGTGGGTTCATGGAATAACAGAAAAAAAATCATTTGACTGGAGCAGATGATTCAAGTAGGGAAACAGGGAAGTAAATAGGTGAGTCTGGTAGAAAGTAAACTGCGACAAGGAGGAGACTAAAGCATTGGACAGGACTGAGGTGAGAGGGCCTAAAGGCAGGCTTTGCAGTAGGAATAAAAGACCCCACTCCAGAATGTTTTTGGAATTAACACCACATATTTAATGAGAATTAACACCACATATTTAATGAGAACTCATAGCAACAATTACCTAATGCAATTATATAACAGACATGCTCTAAAGTGAGGCTGCCTCCTTGCTAAGGGCCATAAGCAAATTTATTAAAAGAGAAGTTACACTGCATTTGTCTGTTTTGAACAATTATTTTCTTAAAAAAAGACAAACACACATGAAAAAAGGTTAAACACACACATATTATCTAAGTGATATCAACAGTGTTTCTCTCTACACTCACTGAACAAATATGTGAGTGCCGAAAGTATATTTATTTGCAGCCCCCATTTTCAAAATTCTTCACAATAAACATTTAACAAAATTAGACATACTTGATTACACAAGCAATCCTTGAAATACTGACAAAAAATGCTAAAAATTTTTATTCATACATGAACATTTTTAAAAAATTTTTTTTAAGATCTGAGGAGAAATATTTGGATCAGGTATTAGAAAATTACAAAATTGTATGGAAAACAGTCTTGAAAAGGATGTTATATACTCTTCAAAAGCTGTGTTTTCATTCTAAGGCCTACACAATTTTCACAGTATGCTGTATGACAGGTAAGGTAAAAGATAACTAGGCTACTGGCAGATGACAATCTAGAAAAAAGTACACTGAAACTGTCCTCCCCCAACAATGTGTACATTTCCCCAAGGTTACCACAGATGACTAACCATTGTAACCTAGAGACTCAAGAAGCATGCAGCTTTTTTTTAATCTCTTCTGTACTGACTGCTCTTTCTCTCAGGTTGTCAACAACTTATTTAACAGACATCACCAAAGCACAAAACTGGCCCTCTTCCAGGCTGTCACATGGCCAGTAGCTAGACCCTCTGGGGGCTCAAAATACCTGGCTCCTGTGTGGCTGCATCCAGACCTGGGCTTATCACATGTCACATGGGCATAAAAAACTGCTCAGGTGTAAATCCAACAGAATTATTTCTACTCAAAGACACTGCAGGGAAGTGACCATTTTCAGCCAGTTCACTGCCTGGTCCAAAGCAGGAAAAAGAAGGTACCTTACACAGTAGCCATGGTAATTATTATCACTGCAGCAATGAGGTGCTTCTCCAGGAAATTCAATCTCCAGAGAGTTAGGATTCACTGGGTCCTTGCTTAAGCCAACTCTGTCCATGGCAGAAAGGATTCTGGGTTCAAGATCTCTTAATGATAGTTTAAAACTAGTGGAAGCAACTTAAAACTAGTATCCTGGTATGTAAATGACAAGTGCCATGAATGTTTTACCTCAGGGAAAAATGGCTGTCTAATAAAAACAGGGAAACCTAATGACAACATAAAGAAAGTATGGAGGATGGTAACAAGCAGGTGGGCAGTAAACAGTATTTAATACACTCTCTGGCTACTCATTCTCCAGCTTTCCTTTAAGGGGAAGGTAAACTAAAAACACTGTGCTTTCCTATTCTGCACAGATGTGGCCTTTTGGGTTAATCTATCTTGAAACAGATAAGATTGAGCTGTTCTACATTCAGAATCAAGTGGCTATTTGAAATCTTCCTAGTGTAGACTAGGTTTGGCAATAATCTTTCATTGACAGACCGGATCACGGTTGGAGGCATTTACATGGCTTCCAACTCTAGGAGATTATTAGAATAGTAAATGTTTGTATTGGCTAAAAGCCAGGATAGGAAAAAATAATATAAACTGCTAACTCTATAGAGTAAGAGCTAGATTTCTTTTCAACTACTGGTACGTTATAGTTGCTATGTGGCTATGGTTTTCTGGGTATTCCTTTGAAGTTTCCTTTCTGGTTTCCTTTAAAGTTTTGAACTACACAAGAAAAGAAGCCAAAAAGAGTAAAATAAAAACAGGTGGTTATTCAAAATATCTAGAGAAAAGCACTGCTTGGTCTTTATTTGTAAAATCATCCCAGAATAAAAGCAAACAAACAAACAAAAATATTACTATCATTTTAAAATGCGTAACTTAGTAGATACTTGGTTAGAATTCTGGCATTTTGATGAGACCACATTATCAGAAGGGAGAATTTATGAATTATTAGTATTAATCCTCACCAGAGGATATGTTTATTAATTTCAGAGAGAAAGGAAGAGGGAAGAGAGTGGAATGGAGAGGGAGAGGGGGAGAAAGAGAGAGAGAGAGAGAGAGAGAAACTGAGAAACATCAAGTGGTTGCGATTGCCTCCCATACATGCCCCGACTCAGGATCAAACCTGCAGCCTCGGTATGCACCCTGACCAGGAATCTAACCTGCAACCCTTTGGTGTACAAAATGATGCTCCAACAAGCTGAGCCACCTGATCAGGGCAGTATGAATTATTTTTAACATTAATTTTCATTGATCATTAGACCATAAAAGAGGATAACAGAAGAACTGTGTCAAATTAATCAAAATTAAGAATGAAAGTGCAGTCATTTGCTTCAACACCTGGTCCAGTGAGGAAGTAGCATAGAGCCAAGTCCTTAACAACAAGAACATATAGTAAATTTAGTTTTATGAAAGCTTCTTACTCCATTTAATATTTTTATCCTCAAATTCTTCAGGTGCAACTTAAGTTCTACATTTCTGAATTGTAATGAGAAACACACACACTTGAAAATAAAAGTTATTATTTTGAGCAAAAATTTAGTCCTATATCAATTTTTAAATTATTGTTATTAAAATTTCAAATATTATCTGTATAGCCACAAAAAAATTAACACAGAGCAAACATATACTCTGTAATTGTTACCTTTGCCTGGAATGCACAACCTCCAAATCCAACCTTTATTTACCATTAGTCTCAAATTGGACATTACTTACTCTAGAAATTGGGTTCCAACTCTCCCCTAAGCTGGTTCAGGTGCTTTCACAATTCCTAGCATGAATGCCTAATCTATTAAGGTAGTTCGTAGCTACCCACTTGCTCTGCACCAAGTACCTTCTATACTACATTACTTAATCCTACTAAGTTAGGTACTTTCTTGCTTATTTCATAAATGAGTAGACTGAGGCTCAAGCATATGAAGGAGTTGGCTAAGATCACAGCTAGGAAGCAACAGTCACGATCTGAAAATAAGTATGCCACTACGACGTAAGTGTCAGTATTTATCACTTCATGTGGCAAGCTCCTTGATGAGAAAGAACATGGATCTTCAATTTTCTTCCCTGGTCTACAACAACGTCTAGCAAATCGTATGAACCCATTCAATAGAGGCTGGTTGTTAATGTAGTCTGGAGTACATAGAACCTAAGTTTAAAAACACCTGGTCAACTGCTCTGTGAACATATACAAGTTATAGCAGATCTACAGATTTTGTGATCTACAGATTTAAGTTATTGGGTCATGACAAAAGTGGGGTATATAATCTGTTTATACATTCCCTTATTACATCTATTCCCTGACAAGAAAAGAATGCAGGTGTGCCAACTTTCTTACATCACTACACCATCGAAAGTTCAAACGATGAATTTAACCCCAAGCTGTTTTTGCTTTTTCTGCTCTAACAATCCCTGCTAGATTTACTGGTTTGAAAGTACAGTCTTGACATTAACTTTATCCTCCTTCTAAAGTCACCTTTCAAAACAGTAGTTGTATTAGTTTAGAAATACAAGGTCAACTGAGACCCCAACCAACTACAAAAATCCACAGGCCCCCAGTTGGGGGCAGGGGAACGGGCTGGCTGTGGCTGGACTTTTGCTGAGTGGCCTCAGACCAAGCACAGGTGCCAAGTTTGAATATTTATTCGAACACCACTCATCCCTACCAGGTGGTTGACTGAAAACCTACCGCACATAACTCTCGCACATATACCGTCAGAGGTTGTTTCAGTGACTAACTCAAACAAGCAGCTGGCAGGCAGAGGCACATCTTGGGGTGCACTGGGACTTCTGCTAATCTGTCCCTGGCTAGGTGCTAGTGGAAGACTGGACCCTCTCACACATGTCCAGACCCAGCAGAGGCAGCCACAAACTGTGGATCATTTTGTAGCTCCAAAGAAGTAGCCCAGGACAGCCACAGGCAGTACCCGACACTGACCTGCACCTGAAGTCCTTCCCAAGAGGCCCTGGAACCAAGACACTTGGTAGCAGAATTTAGTCCACATCAGAGCACAGCCACTTAGTTCCCCATATGACACCCCCAAATGGAGATCTTGGCAGGTACTAGACTCTGCTGGGACAAATTACACTTTCATGGGGTCAGGCTCAACAAAGCCTCTTGGACACTGTGGTTGAGGTTGATTCACACAGTCAGCAAATCTGAGGGTCAATTCTACCCACAGAGAGGCAAGTTACCATCAGGATTCAACTATAACATGATGGCTAACATAATCCACATGAGGGACATTCCTAAAGCAGGTGATCAGGGAGACTGCACCACTGAGCCCCATAAGATACCTACTACATAAGGCTACCACACAAACACTGGGAGACATATCAGATCTACCAAAAACACAGAACCAAATGCAGAGAGGCAGCCAAAATGGGGAGACAAAGAAACGTTGTCCAAATGAAAGACCAGGAGAAATCCCCCCAAAAAGAACTACATGAAATGAATACAAGTAATCTACAAGATACAGAGCTCAAAACAGTGGTTATGAGGATGCTCAAAAAACTTAGTGGTATTTTCAACAGACAGTAAGCACAAAAAAGGACATAGAAACCATAAAAAAAAGAACTACTCAGAAATAAATACGGTGACTGAAATGAAGAATACTCTAGAAGGAAACAACAGCAGATTAGATAAAACACAGGATCAAATCAATGATTTAGAAGATAAGGTAGCAGTAAACATCCAATCAGAGCAGCAAAATAGAAAAAAAAAATTATAAATGAGGACAGTTTAAGGAAACTCTGGGACAATATCAAGCATAACACCACTTGCATCACAGGGACACCAGAAGTAGAAGAGATAGAGCAAGGGACTGAGAACCTATTTGAAAAAAGTATGACTGAAAATTTCCCTAAACTGGAGAAGGAAACAGATATTAATCCAGGAAGTACAGAGTTTGAAATGATATGAACTCAAGGAAGCCCATACCAAGGCATATCATAATTGAAATGGCAAAGGTTAAAGACAAAGAGAATCTTAAAAGCAGCAAGAGAAAGGCAGTTAGTTACCTACAAGGGAGCTCCCATAAAACTGTCAGCTGATTTCTTTCAGGCCAGAAGGGAGGTGTGCAAAATGTTCAAACTGACAAAAAGCATAAACCTACAATCGAACTACTCTACTGAGCACTGATGCATTTAAAATTGAAGAACAGAAAAAGAGCTTTCTAAACAAGAAAAAGTTGAAGGAGTTCATTACCACCCCACCAATATTATAAAAATGTTAAAGTGACTTCTTTAAGAAGAAGAAAAAGAGAGACACATAGTAATAAAGGACATATTTCACAGATATACAATAATACTTCAAAAATTTATATGGAACCATAAATGAACCCAAATAGCCACAGCAATTTTGAGAAAGAAAAACAAATTAGGAGGAATTACAATATCTGATATCAAACTATACTACAAGGCCACTGTCATCAAAACAGTCTGGTACTGGCATAGGAAAAGACACAAAGATGGAATAGAATAGAGAGTCTAGAAATAAACCACATCTCTATGGTCAATTAATAGTTGACAAAGGGGGAAGGACCATAAAATGGAGTAAAAATAGCTTCTTCAACAAATGGTGCTGGTAGATCTGGACAGCTACATGCAAAGAATTAAATTCAACCACTCACCATACACAAAAATAAACTCAAGATGGACAGAAGACTTGAATATAAGTCACGATACCATAAAAGTCCTAGAGAATAACACAGGCAGGAAAATCTCAGATATTCCATGCAGCAATATTTTCTCCAATTTGTCCCCTACAGCAAGGGAAATAAAGAAAAGAACAAACAAACAGGATCTCATCAAATTAAAAAGCTTCTGCATGGCTAAAGAAAACAGCAAAATGAAAAGGGAACCAACCATATTTGCCAGTGACACCTCAGACAAGGGTTTGATCTCTCAAATGTATAAAGAACTCATACAACTCCATTCCAGGAAGACAAACAACCCAATTTAAAAATGGCCAAAGGACCTGAACAGACACTTATCCAAGGAGGACATACAGAGGCCCTAGAGATATATGAAAGGATGCTCAGCATTACTAGTCATCAGAGAGATTCAAATTAAAACCACAATGAGATACCACTTCACACTGGTCAGAATGGCCATCATAAACAAAGCAACAAACAACAAGTGCTAGTGAAGCTATGGAAAAAAGGGAACCCCAGTACACTATTGGGAATGCAGCCTGGTGCAGCCACTGTGGAAAACAGTATGGAATTTCCTCAAAAACCAAAAACTGAACTGCCTTTTGACCCAGCAGTCCCACTGCTAGGATTATATCCTAAGAACTCCAAAACACCAGTCCAAAAGAACCTATGTACCCCAATGTTCATAGCAGCACAGTTTACAATACCCAAGTGTTGGAAGCAACCTAGGTGCTCATCAGTAAATGAATGAATCAAGTAACTATGGTACATTTACACAATGGAATTCCATGCAGCAGAAAGAAAGAAGGAGCTCCTACCCTTCGAGACAGCATGGATGGAACTGGAGAGCATTATGCTAAGTGAAATAAGCCAGGCAGTGAAATACCATATGATCTCACCTTTAAGTGAAACCTAATCAATAAAACAAACCAGTGACCACAGACATTGAAATAAAGAAGAAACTGAGAGAAACTAGAAGGGAGGTGGGAGGGCGATAACAGGGAAAAAAAGGGGACAGGATATCATGGTACATGTATAAAGGACCCATGGACAAAGCCAAAGTGGGTAAGAATGGAGGGTGGGAGGTGGGGGGTGGGCAGAGGAGAGTGTAAGCAGGAAAATGGAGACAACCATATTTGAACAACAATAGGAAAAAATAAAAATTAAAAAGGCTGTAATAGGAGACAAGAAAGAATATTGCATAATGAAAAAGGGATCTATCCAGCAAGATGATATAACCCTTAAACATTTATGCAGCCAACACAGGACCACCTAATTAATGGACATAAAGGGAAAAATCAACAGAAATACAGTCATAGTAGAGGATTTTAACACCCCATTGACATCAATGGCTAGATCTTCCAGACAGAAAATCAACAAGCAAATAGTAGCCTTAAACGACACTCTTGACCAGATGGATTTAATTGGCATTTTTGGGGCATTTCAACCCAAACCAGCAGAATATATATACTTCTCAAGTGCACATGGAACACTTCTTAGGGTATACCATATTAGGACACAAAGTAAGTCTCTATAAACTTAAGAAGAGTGAAATGACCTCAAGCATTTTTTTCAGCCACAGTGGCATGAATCAATTAGAAGAAAGAAACTAAAAAAACACACAAACACATGGAGGTTCAATAACATGTTACTAAACAATGTATGTGTTAGCAATGAGATCAAGGAAGAAATTAAAAGTTACCTTGAGACAAATAAATATGGACATACAACAACCTAAAATCTAGAGGATGGAGTGAAAACAGTCCTAAGGGGGAAATTCATATCTATGCAGGTCAACATCAAGAAGCAAGAAAAATCTTAAATAAATGATTTAACATTACACCTGAAAAACCTAGAAAAAGAACAACAAACAAAGCTCAAAATGAGTAGAAGGAAAGAAATAATAAAAATTAGAGCAGAAACAAAACAGAATCTAAAACAATACAAAAGGTGAATGAAACCAGGAGCTTGTTCCTCAAAAACATAAACCTTTAAGCAGACTCATCAAGAAAAAGAAAGGACACAAATAAATAAAATCAGAAACAAAAGAGGAGAAGCAAAAACTAACACCACTGAAATACAAAAAATTATTAAGAAAATATTACAAACAACTATATGCCAACAAATTGGACAATGTGAAAGAAACAGATAAATTCCTATAAATATACAATCTTCCAAAACTGAACACAGAAGAAACAGAAAATATGAACTGATTACAACTAATGAAATAAAAGCAGTGATAAAAAACAGCAGAGCAAAAACAAGAAAACAAAAAGTGCTGGACCAGAAGGCTTCATAGGTGAATTTTACCACACATTCAAAGAAGAACACCAGTCCTTTTCCAACTGTTCCCAAAAATTCAAGAACAGAGACTCCCAAGGTCATTTTACAGGACCGGCATTATTCTAACTCCAAAACCACAGCCATAGAAGGTATTATACTAAGTGAAATAAGTCAGACAGAGAAAGACTAAACAATATGATTTCACTTTCATGTGTAATCTAAAGAACAATATAAACAAACAAAATAGAAACAGACTAACAATTGCCAGAGGGGCGGGGGTTTGAGGGACTGAGTTAAAAAGGTGAAGGGATTGAGAAGTACAGATTGGAAGTTACAAAACAGTCATGGGAATGTAATGTCAGTAGTATATTGATAACTGTGTATGGTGCCCTTTGGGTACTAGAAATTTGGGGGGAAACACTTTGTAAAGTATATGATTGTCTAACTGCTCTTCTATATACCTTAAACTAATACAAAATAATATTCAATGTAAACTGTAATTAAAAAATTATATATAAAATACATGGTTGGATGTCATTAAAATTATATAATGGTAGCATGACTAATTTCACTCTCTTTAGACAGTTAAGAGTGAGGCATCCTAGTTCAAAGTAGAACATTAAAAAGATCCCATCTACACTGTTAAGTACAAAAATAGAAAGGTTAAGAAGCTGAACATGCATGTAAAAAAGCTGTTCAAACAGTTACAATGTAAACCTGGATTAAGCACCTAAAACTTCATAAATGTGAATGTAATTTTATGTCAACTATTTTACCTTATAAATACAGCATGTTGCTCAATGCCTGGTAGCTCAATTTAAAATAAATTCTTT
The DNA here is from genome assembly GCA_004027475.1 of Anoura caudifer. NCBI lineage: Eukaryota > Metazoa > Chordata > Mammalia > Chiroptera > Phyllostomidae > Anoura > Anoura caudifer. Next base: position 42,374 of record PVKU01006293.1, read on the forward strand.
TTATTGTTGCTTTAAGACTATTATGCTCTTTCCCCATACATATTAGTTAATATTGAAAGTTTGACTTATTTTTTGAAATTAGCTCAGTTTTGAAGTGGGAAAACCAAAAATATGCATAAAATCAAATGGAAGAAATATATAGAAAGAAAAACAACTGGACTCCTCAAATGGCTCATAAATGGAAATAAACTTATTGAGATCAGACTTAAGAGACTCTTTGGTGATCTGAAATACTTATCAGCATGTCAAGGTAGAAGGAAAGAAAGTAAACTCTTTGATAACCTCACTGTATTATAGTGAGTGCTTGCTTACTACTAAATGGTTTGCATGCTGGCAGAACAAAATCATGTTTCTCTACATTTTCATCAATGTACAGTAACATAATTTAGTAAAAATAACTAGATAGCTCCATCTACATGCACTTAATTTATATTAAAAGGTTACATGACAGCTCTGATTACAAAAATAATAATATCTTAAGATTCTAGTCCTAAATTCTGAACGGCTAAGGAAAGATCATTAAAAGGCAAAGCATAAATAATCTTGTGCGGTTCTTAGCTAATTTCTCTATAAAGTAAAAATGTTATTAAGCCAAGAAATCTGTTTACTCTTGGTGTCATATCTTAGCTGTTTCATAGTCAATCTGAACCTGTTTCCATATGGATACATTGAGAGAGAAATGTTTCAGAACTACTATAATTAAATGACACAATCAACATGTAAGCACTTCACAGATGAGAAGAGAAGGAGGGTAAAAGATCATGCAGGATCAAGGGTCCTGGGACTCCCTACCCCACTAACTGCAAAGCACCTGTCACGTATTCCTTCCTCCTCTATACCACTGCTGGTGCTCTAGCTCAGACCACATTACCTGTCCCCAAACTACTCAGCTCCAGGCGAGAATAGTGGTCTCTGTTCTCCATACCCTATTAACCTCACCTGCTTCAATAACTATGCGTGGTGTTACTGCCAGATGAATGTGATTTCATGAGCCTGTTACAGACCACAACACCAAACTCTCCAGTGGTCCCTGCCTGAATCAGACTGAATCTGTCTGCAAGCCATTGCAGGCTCTCCACAATCCTGCCCCAACACACACCATTCCCACCTGTTTCCTACTATTCCCTTTCATATCCCAGGCCTTCAAACAAATTAGAATATTTGCCATTTCTTAGACATATATAACTTTTCTTTTTCTCTCCCTGATTTTATTTTCAACCTTCCTAGGGAATACCTTCCTCCACTCCTCTTTTTTAAATCCTATACATTACTTAAGTAATAACTACCACTACATCTCACTCATTAGGCCTATCCTGTTCGCCCCTTCTTTTTCAAATCCCTCTTCTCACCCATACTCAAAAGTACAAAGGAATCAGACTGAGGTACTGGAGTCCTATTACTGATCCTCTCCACCCTGACACCCTGACAGGTTCTGGCTAACAGTAATAATACGAAGTAAATGGAAAGAGAGGTAAGGGATTTTTTTTTTTTTTTTTTTTTTTAAGGTTTCTGAGAGAAAGCAGTACTCCAATCTCCTACCTCCTTCCACAACCTAATCTGAGAACCCAAACAGGGATGAGACTCAGTCTTTATGTAGGATTGAAGAAGCATCATCTGGTGCAAACCCTCCATGCAGCTGGAAACTAGCAGGTCCAAAAGGTTATGAGAAATGTCCGGGCACTTTGCTTGCTTTAGAGTCGAAACCAAAAAATGATGACCTAGAGAGGCTGACTTGGGCTCTCAGAATTGCCATGGCTCATAAAGTGTTATTTTAAATCTTTATAGCACTATTCATATTTAAACTTTTGAAAAATTTTATATTAAAGATCATTGCTCTCTACTTTTTTAAGTTCCACAAACCAGCAATATCCAATGGGCTATATACAGGGCATGTACGTCTCCAGTTCAAACAGGCCTTCATTACTCCCAATTTTCTTAAACCCTGCCATCCTCATTCATTAACTCACTTGGCCAAGCAGGCATCTTGGTTTGCTTCTCCTCCTAGATTTAAGGGACCCAAGCTAATGAGAACCAATTAGATCAGCTACATCTCACCCTGTGAGGAGGAGGAAGCAGCTGAAATGATCCTATTCAGCACTGGCCATCATTTAGGACAGAAGGCAGCCAGAGCTCACTCTGAAATGGCTCCTTTCCAATCTTGTATATGTACCTACAGCAAGGCTAGGCACATTTTTTTCTATAAAGAGCCAGAAAGTAAACATTTTGGCTTTGTAGGCCACAAATAGGTGCAATTATGCCATTGTATAACAAAAGCATCCACAGGAATTACGTAAGTGAACAAGTATAACTTCCAATAAAGCTTTACTTATGGATATTAAAATTTGAATCTCATATAATTTATGTATCATCTAATACTATTTTTTCTTTTGACTTTTTTCCAACATTTAAAGATATAAAAAATCATTTTTAGCTCACATGCTATACAGAATAGATTTTCTTAAGGCATTTTGTCTTTTGCATTTTGTAAATACTTGTATTTTGTATCTTATCTTTTGTCTTATCATTCCTGTTACATAATAACCTTCTTAAGAGCTAAGACCAAATTATACACATCCTTATAACTCTTCGCTGATTCTGTTATATATTTCCCCCTTATCCATGAGAAATACATTACAAGATTCCCTGGGGATGCCTGAAACTGTAGATAATACAAAACATTATATATACTATGTTTTTCCCTATACGTACATACCTATGATAAAATTCAACTTACAAACTAGGCAATCTCATGAGAGAAGATTCATTCTTACTGTAAATCTTAGCAACCTCAGCGCACAATTTTTTTTGTGAGAACTTTCACCTTTTCACTTAAAGGAAGCACTTTACAGCTTCTCTTCGGCATAACCGAATTGCCAGCATCACTATTCTTGCACTTAGGAACCATTATTAAGTAAAATTAGGAATTGTACACAAGCATTGTGATATTACGATTGATCTGATGACCTAGAGAACTACTACATAAATAATAGAAGATAAAATATGGATATGTAGGACAAAGGGATGACTCAAGTCCTATGTGGGATGAAGAAGGACAGAGATTTCATCACGCTACTCAGAACAGAGCACAATTTAAAACCTATGAGTTGTTTATTTCTGGAATTTTCCACTTAATGTTTTTGGACCATAGATCGGTGTGGATAGTGGAAACCACAGAAAGCAAAGCAGATAAGGGTGATGACTGCAATGCCTTGTGCTGAAGAGATTTAGCCTGTTGAATAAAAGTTTGCTGTTTGTTATTTTTTATATTAATTTCTATTTAAAGGCATTCTAAATACAAAAATATAATTCCCCCATATTTTCCAGATAACATATAAGCATTATTCAATTTATTTCATCTAGGTCTCAAAATATTACACAATAGGACCATCATTCATTATGGTCAAAATTTTTTTTCCTCCCAATCTGTTTTAAATATGTACAATTTCCTGTCTTTATCCTCTTACTTAAGAAAATAGACTTACAGTTACTTTCTTATAAATTCATATTAATGAAAATAATCTCAAAACTGACTTTAGATTTATTAAAAGAGGTGCTAACTATAGAAGTTTTTTAAAAGCCATAATACTAAACCATGTAACTAACCACCTAAGATTTATATATTCTTCAGCTCAGAAACTGCAGAAATTAACAAAACTTACTTGAAACAAATAGTACAAGATATACAATGTAGATTTAAATTGGATGGACAGTTGATCCTTGAACACCATGAGTTTGAACTATATCAGTCCACCATTTTTAATAAATATATTGAAACATATTTTGAATTTGCCACAATTTGAAAAAACTCACAGATAATATGATTTTTTTACATTATATTTTCATTTTTGATATCTAGAATTAACAATACATATAACACCTGGAATGTTTTGTATCATATAGGACAATATTGATGTAGGAACTGGCTGACTGACAATTCATCTTATAAACAGATGATGTAAACTCATGGTATCAATAAGTGTATTATAGTGTTGTAAACAAATTTTCCTTATGATTTTCTTAACATTTTCTTTTCTCGGGCTTATTTCATTGTAAGAATACAGGATATAATACATAACATACAAAATATATGTTACTTGGCTATTTATGTCAGCAGTAAGGCTTCCAGTCAACAGTACCCAATTTGTAGTTATTTTTGGGGGGAGTCAAAGTTGTATGTGGATTTTGGACTATACGGGCCCCAGCACCCATTAGTCCCTCATTGTTCATGGGTCAACTGTACATATAAGTATTTAAGACATCAGCTGATTTTGAGCCATCACCCACCAGTAAGCATTGTGATATAACTCAATTTTCAAAAAAACTTACAATTTAAGATATTTTAAGCAATTTTTTGGTTTTAAAAATTTTAATTGTTGTTGTACAGTTTTCTGTCTTTTACTCCCATACCAGCCCACCGCCGCAGTCCTCCCCACCTCCCTCCCATTTACACACCCCCTAGTTTTTGCCCATGTGTCCTTTATAATTGTTGATCTAAACGCTTCCCCTTTCCCCCTGAAATTCCCTCCCCTCTCCCCTCTGGTGACTGTCAGTCTGTTCTCAATTTCAGTGTCTTTGGTTATGTTGTACTTGTTTGTTTGATTTGTTGATTAGGTTCATGTTAAAGGTGAGATCATATGGTATTTGTCTTTCACTGCCTGGCTTGTTTTGTGTACTGTAATAATCTCGAGTTCCATCCATGCTGTCTCCAAGGGTAGGAGCTCCTTCTTTCCTTCTGCTGCAAAGAATTCCATTGTGTAAATGTACCATAGCTTTTTGATACATTCATTTACTGATGGGCACCTAGATTGCTTCCAACACTTGGCTATTGTAAATTGTGCTGCTATGAACATTGGGGTGCACAGGTTCTTTTGGATTGGTGTTTCAGGGTTCTTAGCATATAATCCTAGCAGTGGAATTGCTGTGTCAAAAGGTAGATCCATTTTTAGTTTTCTTAGAAAATTCCATACTGCTTTCCATAGTGACTGTACCAGTCTGCAATCTCACCAACAGTGCACCAGGGTCCCCTTTTCTCCACAACCTCTCCAACACTTGTTGTTTGTTGCTTTGTTTATGGTGGCCATATTGACCAGTGTAAAGTGGTATCTCATGGTGGTTTTAATTTGCATCTCTCTGATAGCTAGCGATACTAAACATCTTTTCATGTGTCTCTGGATCCTCTGTATGTCCTCCTTGAACACAGACATGACTGTTCAAGTCCTTTGCTCATTTTTTTATTTAGGCTGCTTGTCTTCTTAGAGTGGAGTCTTGTGAGTTTATCACATATTTTGGAGATTAAACCATTGTCTAAGGTATCATTGAAAAATATGTTTTCCCATATGGTTGGTTCTCTTTTTACTTTACTATTGTTTTGTTTAGCCATGCAGAAGCTTTTTATTTTGATGAGATCCCATTTGTTTATTCTTTCCTTTATGTCCTTTGCTTTAGGGGACATGAATGAAAACATCAATGAAAACATTGCTCCGTGGAATATCTGAGATTTCCCTGCATATGTTCTCCTCTAGGACTTTAATGCTGTCACGGCTTATATTTAAATCATTTATCCACCTTGAATTTATTTCTGTGTATGATGTAAGTTGGTGCTCGAGTTTCATTTATTTGCATGTAGCTGCCCAGTTCTTCCAACACCACTTGTTAAAGAGGCTATTTTTACTCCATTTTATGTTGCTGCCCCATTTGTCGAATATTAATTGAGCACAGAGACTTGGGTTTATTTCTGGGCTCTCTGTTCTGTTCCACTGGTCCATGTGCCTGTTTTTATGACAGTACCAGGCTGTTTTGATTATAGTGGCCTTGTAATACAGTTTGGTGTCAGGTATTGTGATACCTCCTACTTTGCTATTATTCTTTATCAAAATTGCTGCAGGTATTTGGGGTCATTTATGGTTTCATATAAATTTTTGAAGTCTTTGTTCTATGTCTGTGAAATATGCCATTGGTACTTTAATAGGTATTGTATTGAATTTGTAAATTGCTTTAATAGGTATTGTATTGAATTTGTAAATTGCTTTGGGTAGTATGGACATTTTGATGACGTTAATTCTTCCAATCCATGAACATGGTATATGTTTCCATTTGTTTGTGTCTTCCTTGATTTCTTTCTTCAGTGTTGTGTAGTTTCCTGCAATACAGGTCTTTTACCTCCTTGGTTAGGTTTACTCCTAGGCATTTTATTTTTCCTTTTGCTATATCGAATGGGATTTTTTTCTTGATTTCTGCTTCTGCTGTTTCATTGTGGGTATACAAAAATGCCTTTGATTTCTGGATATTGACTTTGCATCCCGCTGTTTGGCCAAATTCATTTATTAGGTCAAGCAGTTTTTTTGCCAAGTCTACAGGATTTTCTATGTACACTATCAAGTCATCTGCAAACAATAATAGTTTTGTTTCCTCCTTTCCAATTTGGGTGTCTTTTATTTCATTTATTTCTTGTCTAATCGCTGTGGCTAAGGCTTCCAATACTATATTGAATAGAAGTGGTGAAAGTGGACAACCTTGTCTTGTTCCTGATTTTAGTGGAGAAGATTTTAGTTTTTGCCCATTGAGTATGATGTTGGTTATAGGTCTCTCATATATGGCCTTTATTATGTTGAGGAATGCTCCCTCTATTCCCATCTTGCTGTGTGTTTTTATTATAAATGGGTGTTGTACCTAATCAAATGCTTTTTCCACATCTATTGATGTGATCATGTAATTTTTGTCTTTGCTTTTGTTTATGTGATGTATTACATTTACTGATTTGTGAATATTGAACCATCCTTGCATCCCTGGGATGAATCACACTTGATCATGGTGTATGATCTTTTTCATGTATTGTTGGATGTGGTTTGCCAATATTTTATTGAGGATTTTAGCATCTATGTTCATCAACGATATTGGCCTGAAGTTTTCTCTCTTTGTTGTGTCTTTATCTGATTTTGGGATTAGGATGATGCTGGTTTCATAAAAAGAGTTTGGGAGTCTTCCATAATTTTGGATTTTTTGGAATAGTCTGTGAAGGTTAGGGGTTAACCCATCCTTAAATGCTTTGTAAAATTCTCCTGTGAAATGATCTGGTTCCGGGCTTCTGTGTGTTGGGAGTTTTTTGATTACTGCTTCAATTTCATCTGCTGTTACTGGCTTTCTGCTTCTTCTTCATTGACTTTTGGAAGATTATATTTTTCTAGAAACTTGTCCATTTCACCTAGGTTTTCAAATTTCTTGTCATACAGTTCTTCACAGTAATTTCTTACAATCCTTTGTATTTCTGTGGTGTCAGTTGTAATCTCTCCACTTTCGTTTCTGATTGTGTTTATTTGGGTCTTCTCTCTTTTTTTTTCTTGATGAGCCTGCTTAAAGGGTTGTCAATTTTGTTTATCTTTTCAAAGAACCAGCTCCTGGATTTATTGATCCTTAGAATTGTGATTTTAGTGTCTATGTCATTTAATTCTGCTCTGGTCTTGGTGATTTCCTTCCTTCTACTTGCTCTGGGCTGTCTTTGTTGTTGCTCCTTGAGATCTTGTAGGCATAGGGTTGAGCTGTTTGTTTGAAATGTTTCTATCTTTTTTAGGTAGGCCTGTATTGCTATGAACTTCCCTCTCAGGACTGCCTTTGCTGGGTCCTATAAGTTTTGGGTGGTTGTGCATTCATTTTCATTTTTTTCCAGAAACTTTTTAATTTCTTCCCTAATTTCATTCTTTCCTCATTCATTATTTAATAGCATGCTATTCAATCTCCATGATTTTGAGTGTTTGCATTTTTCCCCTTGGAGTTGGTTTTTAGTTTCAGTCCCTTGTGGTTGGAGAAAATGCTTGGTATGATTTCAATTTTCTTGAATTTGTTGAGGCTTGTTTTGTGTCCTATCATGTGGTCTATCTTTGAAAATGTTCCATATGCATTTGAAAAGAATGTGTATTTAGTTTCTTTGTGGTGAAGGGCTCTCTCTATATATATCAGTTCAGTCCATTTCATTTAGAGTGTGGTTCAATGCCACAATATCTTTGTTGTTTTGTTTGGAAGATATGTCCATTTTTGACAGTGGGGTGTTAAAATCCCCTATTATAATTGTGTTGCTGTCAATCTCTTTCTTGAAGTCCTCTGAGATTTTCTTTATGTATTTGAGTGCTCCTATGTTGGGTGCATATATATTTAAAATGTTTATGTCTTCTTGTTGGATTCTTCCCTTGAGTATTATGAAGTGACCTTCTGGGTCTTCTTTTGAAGTCTATTTTGTCTGATATGAGTACTGCTACCCTGGCTTTTTTTTTCCTGACCATTTGCTTGGAATATTTGTTTCCAGCCCTTCACTTTGAGTCTGTGTAAATCTTTTGTTCTGACGTGGGTCTCCTGTAGGCAGCCTTTGTGTGGGTCATGCTTCTTATCCATTCAGCTATTCTATGTCTTTTGATTGGAGCATTTAGTCCATTTACATTTAAGGTTCTTATTGATAGATAATGATTCAGTGCCATTTTCATACCTGTGTTCCTCTCTCTCTCTCTCTCTCTCTCTCTCTCTTTTCCTTCCTTTCCTTAAAGCAGTCCCTTTAGTATCTCTTGCAGAACTGGTTTGGTAGAAGTGTATTCGTTTAGACTTCTTTTGTTTGGAAAGCTCCTTATTTGGCCTTCTATCTTGATTGATAGCCTTGTTGGGTAAAGTAGTCTTGGTTGCAGGTCTTTGGTTCTTATTACTTGGAATATTTCTTGCCATTCTCTTCCGAGTTGGAGCGTTTCTGTTGAGAAGTCAGTTCCTAACTTTATCAGGGCTCCCTTGTATGTTACTTCCTTTTTCTCCCTTGCTGCCTTTAAGATTCTCTCTTTGTCTTGGAATTTTGCCATTTTAATTATGATGTGTCTTGAAGTGGGCCTCTTTGGTTTCCTCTTGATTGGGACTCTCTGTTTCCTGGATTTGTGTGACTTTTTTTCTCATCAAATTTGGAAAGTTTTCCATCATTAGTTTTTCAAATAGGTTTTCTATCCCTTGCTCTTCTTCTTCTCCTTCTGGTATTCCTATTATACGGATATTACTACATTTCATATTGTCTTGCATTTCTCTTAATCCCTCTTCATTCTTTCTGAGCCTCTTTTCCTTTTCTTGCTCTTTCTGGGCGTTTTTTTTCTACTTTGTCCTCCAACTCTGTGATCTTATCTTCTGCCTCATCTGTTCTGCTTTTGATTCCTCCCACTGTGTTCTTCAGTTCAGGAATTCTATTCTTCATTTCCTCTTGGCCCTTGTTGATAGTTTCTATTTCCTTTTTCATGTTGATATAGGTTGCAGTGAGTTCATTGTAGCTTCCCTGTAGTTTCTGGTAGCTCACTGTAAGCTTCTGGAGCTTCCTGATAACCACTGCTTTGAACTCTATATCTGATAGCTGAGTAGACTCTGTTTCATTTAGCTTTCTTGCTGGGACTTCCTCCTTTCCTTTGATTTGGGGATTGTTTCTTTGTCTTCCCATTGTTTGTGAGACTCTTCTTGTTAGCTTCAGCTTCTTAAATTGATCTGTTCTGGCTCCCAGGGTTTATGGTGGGATGTGAACTTCTGTGCTAGAATACCTGTGAGATTCAGTGGTGCAGCCTGCTTCGGGTATCCTGGTGTTCACAGCTTCCACTGTCTTAGCTGTTGGGATGCCCCCTCTTTGGGTCCAACTCTGGTTTTTTCACAGTTCCAGGTTTTTTTTGTGTGTCACTCATGCATATTTAAAAAGAGAAAAGAAAAAAAAAGAAAAAAAGAGGAAGAAGTGATAAAATTGGAAAGAAAAGAAGAAGGAATGAAACAAGAAAGAAGGAAAGAGAAGCAAAAAGAATTGAGGGATAGAAAAAAATTAAAAATATATAAAAATATATATATATTTAAAAAAATAAAAAACAACCCTCTTGCTGGTTTCAAACTGGCTGGTTTTTCTGGTGTTGCTGGCTGCAATGGGCTGAGGGGTGACGGTATCATTTTTCTCCCTGTTCAGCACACAGTCAGTTTTGGACTACTCTCCTCAGTGCTAGCTGCACACTCTCCCAAGAGCTAGCCCGGTGCTTCTCTGCCCAGGGCTTCGGGCGTGGGTTCTGAGTCTCCTGGGGAGCGCTTGCTTTCCCCAGTTTATGGGTGTGGGTTCCAGGTTTCCTGCTTTAAGGGCACTCACCCTAAGTTCACAGGCGTGAGCTCCAGGTTTCCCGTGGATCGTGTGCATTTCCTGGGTTCACATGTGTGGGCTCTGGTTTTCCCACGGATCGCTCGCACTGCCCGGGTTCCTGGCATGGGCTCCGGGTCTTCCGCAAAGGCCCCTCCGGTTGTGGGTGCCTTGGGTCATGCAACCTCTGGTGTACACTCCTTCCAGGGCTATGCAATGCGTGGCTGCTCACAGTCCCCACATGTTTGCCACTCAGACCTTAACTCCCTCTCTGTGACTTTAAGCAACCAGGTCTTTCCCGTTGCTGCTCAAACCTTGTTTGGCCTGGGTGGGAGTGGTTGACCTGGCTCCCTCCCTAGAGCCCTGTGGCAGACCTGGCAAGGGCCGGGCCAGGGCTTCAGCTGCCCTGGTCTCTGTGCTGATCCCTGGGCTCTTATTGGCCTGAAGTACTCTCCTTATTGTCTGTTTTTTTTTCAATGTCCGCTACAGTTTCTGATCTCCTATTTTCATACATGCTGTGATACTGTTGGGTGTTTGCTCTGTTCCTCTGTAAATCGGCTAGGCTTTTCTCCTATGTGTAGGGGGAAGTGGAATCTGCTCCCTCCTACTGTGCTGCCCTCTTCCCTCCTTGTTGTTGCTTTTTATGTTGTGCTGCAGTTCCCTTAAGCTATGTTCATATTTTTTTAGTCTTTTCATGCAGCTGCTCTACCTGTTTGTTTCTTTCTACCTTGTCTTCCAGCTCACTAATTCAGTCCTCTGCATCATCCAGCCTGCTTGTAATTTCTTTTGGTGTATTTTTTATTTCAGATATTGAATTCTTTTCCTCCTGGTTTTTGTTTATAGTTTCTATTTCCTTTTTCATACTGTTTTAGTTCCCAGTCTGTTCTTTATAGTTGACAGTGAGTTCCTTGAGCATCTTTATAACCATTGTTTTGAATTCTATATCTGATAGTTCGCTTGTCTACATTTCATTTAGCTCTTTTATTGAGGAATCCTCCATTCCTTTTGATTGTGGGTTCTTTCTCTGTCTCCCCATTTTAGATGCCTCTCTTTGTTTGCTTCTGTAATTCCAATGCTCAGCTTTGCCAGCTGTCTTTGTTGGGTAAGCTTCTGTTTTACAGGTTCTGTGGAACTCCATGGTGCAGTCTCTTTGATCTCCTTGTCTAGATGTTCTTGGGTTGTCTTTTCTTCTGTTTGTGTGAGCTGTCTTATTGTTTGGCCTTTACATTTTGGTGGCCCCTTTGTTGGCCAGTTCTCCCCTCCAGAGCGTTTACTGGTATTCAGAACTCCCACCTTGTCTTCTATACTGCCATACAGGTTCTAGCCAACAAAGCAGTATTACCAGACCACCAAACGTAGACCAGCAAAAAGAATCCCCTATCACATCAGCAGTCTCTACTGCCTTAGAACTATGATTAATATATGTGAAGAGGGATTGTGGATATTATATGATATGACAAAGGGACTATGAGATGAGTAAAGGAAGGGAAAGTCTTGTGTGGTAAGAGGGAGGAGAATTGGTAACAGTTGGGGTAGAAATGAGGCAAAGAAAGGGAAAGAAAAATATTGATAATGTAAGTAAAAAATAAAAGGGTGATAGGAACAATGGGGCAATAGAGGGAAGAGTATGAAGCATGAAGTGAAATTGAAAAGGTACTGGACCAACCAGAGCAAAACTGCAGAAAACCCACAGCAGGTTCGACAGCAACAACAGCTGAATGTAATTTAATAAAGGTGGCATGGGAATTAGAGTATTGTAGAAAAGTGAAAAGTGAATATAAGATGTCTACAGTAAAGAACAATGATTTTGAGGATGATGGAGAAAACAAACTAGTAAGAATAATGAGTAAAGCTGAAGTTGAGAGAGGGGAAAAAAGAGAGAGAGAAAACAATGCGATAAAATTCCTTACTCAACTGATCAGCGGTAGGGCAAAAGTGAAATGGAGTAAGACAGCAGGAGAGTATTCTATGAGAAATAAAGTACTAACAGGTAGGAACAAATAGACGATCCTCTGGAGAAGTACAGCTATAATGGTGTTATTTCACCCAACTAGCCAGTTTTATAAAAGGTGAGAAAGAGGTAAGACTCTTATTAGAAGGGAAAAAGAATGTGAGCTGACTTTAGAAAACAGAGCACTTATATGAGGTTAGATGGAGGAAAAACAGTGAGTAAGGGATAGGAACTTGGTGTAGAGTGTGAGAAAATAAAGTTAACGACTATAGTCCTAAAGCTCAGGAAGATGGTGAAATGAATTAAGACCAAGGAAGGGTGGTGTGTGGGATATGGAATAACAGCAGTATGATAAGTAATCTATAATCTGAATAAAAGCAATAAAAAAGTAAAAGACCAAGAGTAGTGTGTTACTAGAATATGAGTGAAGTGAAAAAGAAAAATTAAAATGCAATATCAAAGGAAGATAATATGAATCAAACAATGAAATCAAACAGAAAAACAGAAAGAAGAGAAATAAAAAAATAAACATGCAAGTTCTGAAGGATAGCAAAGTGAAATTCAAGACAAAGAAGGTTTTTAGAGAAGCTCCTGGACAGTGTAACATACCTCCCCTGGGAATTGTGAGATATAAAGACTAGTGTCTGATCCATACCTGATAACAGAACTCCCTTGGAGAAGCAAGAAGGAGCAGGCAGTGGTGCTGAGTAGAGGGCCTGCTGTGGAAGCACATGGCACTTGATGCAATAGTGAAAGAAGCCTCCACCCCACTACTGGTTTCCCAATCAGGTCAGAGCTGGAGAAGGGAAGGTTTCTTTAAAAATCAATTTCAAAGGGTATATTTTAAGTACTGCAGTGCAACTCATAATCCAAGGAAACAGAAACAGTTACAGACTATTTACTGTTTTATAGAGGATATATATTTGTGTAAGTGTGACATGATATTTATAGAATATACATACCATCCAGAATGAAAGAAAGAATAGACAGAATAAGACTAAAGGGGAATGGAAGATAAAATTAAGTTGTTTCCCTTCCACACCATGATGTTCAGTCCTGTCAATATAATAGTTATAGTACCTGTTCAAGAGTTGCTGATGAGTACAGAAGAGTGAGAAATGCCTTTATAAATATTATCAAATTTTTAATCCAAAACTAATATGGAGGCTCCCAGTCAAGATAGCAGCACAGGCAGACACTGCTCACCTCTTTGGAAAACCACATGAAAATTACAACTAAAATATAGAACCATCATCACTCAGGAACATCAGAAATTGAACTAAATGGAAGACTGACAACTACAAAAATAGAGTTGAATGGAAGTCTGACAACTATGGAATTAAAGAAATCACATCCATTCAGACTGGTAGGCGGGGTGCAGACGTACAAAGGGCTGGTCCAGTACCCATGTGGATAAAAATTCCGGAAGGATATTTCCAGAGCCAGGAGTTCCAGACCCACACGAGACCCCCCGCTACCAGGATTCTAGTGTCAATAAGTAAGACCCCACAACTTCTGGCTGCAAAAACCAGTGGGGATTGAGTCAGTGGAGGAAACTTCTGGAGCCCCAAGCACATCCTCTTAAACAACCCACACATGGACTCACCTACTCAGACTTACTCCCTCTGAGCTCCAGCAATGAGGTAACAGTTTGAAAAGCAACAGTGGTATACAGGGAGAAACTGAATTGTCTGGCATCAAGATGAGCAGAGACCATTGTCTCTTTGCTAAACCACCCCCACATAGATCCAGCAAGTGGATGCCATATCTGAGACTCCATCAACCTGGCTAACACTCTTTGACCTGCCTTGGAGATCCCCAGAAGCTCTGTCCCACCCAACTTATAAGCCCATCCAAGCTGCTTTTCCATAAGAATGGCTAGTCTTGGTTCTTAAATCCTATCAAACAAGCAACAGCTGGCTTCAGTGAGCCCTAGCAGCAGCCAGATTAGATTCATAGCTTGACTTTGCCTGGGAAATCTCTAAGCCTAGCACAAGTAGCAGCCAAGTCAGACTACTTTACAGCTCAGGCTGGGTGCCCCAGGCAAAACACAAATAGGGGCCGACCTTGGATTGCACCACCCAGGAAACCCCAGGGCCAGTGTACCCAGTGGACAGCTACAGAGCACCACCACCCTGCCCCTGCACAGCTGATCTACCAAGGAATGCAGAGGTTGGTGGTCAGTGGTCACAACCAGTCCTTGCAGCTGACTGGCCTGGATAAATCCCTTCCACTGATCTGCCAACAGCTCAACTACAAGAGAAGGGTATATTCAGCCCACATGAAGGGTGTGCCTCAAATACTCAGCTTAGGTGATAGGGAAGCTGTTCCACTGGACACTACAGGACACCTACTACATTAAACCACACTACCAAGACACAGAATCAAAGCAGCTCTACCTAATACATAGAAACACACACACAGGGAGACTGCCAAAATGAAGAGACAAAGAAACATGGCCCAAATGCACAGATCCAAACTCCAGAAAAAGAGCTAAACAAAATGGAGATAAGCAATCTACCAGATGCAGAGTTCAAAACACTGGTTATAAGGATGTTCAAGGAGCTTAATGAGGACCTCAGAGGCATAAAAAAGACTCACTCATAAACAAAGGGTACAGTAAATTAAATAAAGAACAATATACAGGGAAACAACAGTAGAATGGATGAAGCTGAGAATCAACTCAATGATTTGGAACATAAGGAAGCAAAAACGAACCATGTGGAACAAGAAGAAAAAGAATCCAAAAAAGATGAGGATACTTATAAACAGCCTCCGGGGCAACTTCATCAGGTGTGACATTCACATCATAGGGGTGCCATAAGGAGAAGAGAAAGAGCAAGAAACTGGAAATCGGTCTGAAAAGAAAGTGCAACAAAACTTCCCTAACTTTGTGAAGGAAATAGACGTGCAAGTGCTTCCCATAATTGGGAAGTGCAGAGTCCCAATTATGATGGATGCAAAGAGGCCCACACTCCAAAACATATCATAATTAAAAGGCCAAAGGTTAAAGATAAAGAGAGACTCTTAAAATTAGCAAGAGAAATTAGTTACCAGATGGTTGCCAGATTGGGGGGGTGGGGAGAGAATAGGTGAAGAGGTGAAGGGATTAAGAAGTACAAATAAGTAGTTACAGAATAGCCATGGGGATGTAAAATACAGTATAGGAAATGGAGTAGCTAAAGAACTGCTACACATGAACCATAGACATGAACAAGGGTGGGGGGATTGCCTGAGGGAATAGGGGGCACTGGATGGAGGGGAGCAAATGGGAAAAAAATCAGGACAACTGTAATAGTATAATCAATAAAATATAATTAAAAAAATAAAACTAATATGGAAACAAAAAAGATTCCAAAATTAGTGAAAGGTAGATATTAGTACAAATATTAAACTGTATGATTATATATTCAAATATTAAACTATGTCACTTCTAAAGAAGTAAAATTTCTGAAGACATATGAGAAACGCTTTCTTTTGATCCCCTATTCCTTTATTTTCAATGAGTAACAGCAGCTAAGTGATACTTCCATGAAAGATGCTACCCATTCTTCCTAGAAAGAATGGAACAGGTGGAGGAAGTAAAAATTGCTGAAGACAAAAACAGAGAGAAAAAAAAAAGGGATGATCATATGCCCCAAGCTAATTTATCCAGGGAGAGCAATTCCATGTGCAAAGTCCAGGATTAAGTGCTAAAACAGTAGTTAAAAAGATAAAGTAGGTTTTCTGACCTTACAGGAATTTGGATTAGACATAGTGCAATAGAGAGAGATAAATGTAGTTTTTTGAAAGTGGGAAAGGGATAAGAAGAAATACCTCAAGTCTCAGTAAAGAATGTTTGCAAAAGTTGCAGTAAAGTCAGGTAAAACAACTTCATGGCTCTTTAAAAATGCAGGTCTTAGTCAATTAGTTATAATGAAATATTCTGTAGTTTCCGAAGCCTTTCTACATTGGTTTTGGAAGCCTATTTATTCCATTTAAGATCAGTATTTCTTTAGGGGAAAGAATTATTTTACTTTCAACTATGGAAACATAATGCATAATCTAGCATAACAAACAAAAATTAACTATAATGTGTAAGAACTCAAGTTCAACAGTCATTTATATTAGATTGATTTTTCAAGGTAATTTTTGCAATTCGATAATTATCTTGGATGGAAGCCAAGAAAAAATAATATGAAAAAACAAAGCTGTTTGTTTCCCACTGTTAAATTAAAGAAGATAGATTTAAATTAAAGATAGAGACCTGGCTGTTTAGCTGAGTTGGTTAGAGCATCATCCTGATTAGCCAAGGTTGTAGGTTCCATCCTTGGTCAGGGTACATACCAATATACGTATAAGAAAGGGGAACAACAAATTAATGCCTGTTTCTCTCTCTCCCTCCTTTCCTCTCTCTCTCAAATCAATAAAATAAAAAATAAAATTTTAAGTATGTTTATTGTTAACATGAAAAATAATATAATAAATACTAATAGAAAAAAACTTTTTTATGTACTCACAACTGTAAACCTACTTTAACAGAAAAAAGTAATAAACTAAACACAGATTTCTCAAATGTAATGGCTCTGCTATATCCTATAACTAACAATCCTTCAAAATAAAATATAGCTAGTTTAAACCAACAGGATGAATAAAAAAGGATCTTTCATTTAACTGATTCATTTTTTACAATTATTGTCTACTTTAAACATGGCAGGAACCCCCCCTCCCCCTCCTCAGGATAAGATGACTACAGCTTCCACAGAAGTCAGAAAAAAAGAAAAACCCAGGCACACTCTAGGAGGGACAATACATTCAATGTGATTCTTCCCTTTACACCAATAAAGTCATCTAGATCTTTCTTTCCCTTTTTTTCACTCTGAAGTGTGAAAATTAAGCCCCCAGAGCACTTTTATGTAATGACAAAGAAACAATGACACCCCCCAGGAAAGAATATAAGAAATGACCATAAAGTATAGAAAGTGACTTTTAAATAAATGTGCCAGAACTAATACTGTAAATAGAAATGAATGTCATCCCTGTCGAAGTCATCACCTTAAGTATTATATACTTAATCCAATGATGCTGTTACAGGCACTTTGGAATTTGTTTCAGAGCTTAGAATTTTCCACATCCCTAAAACTAACAAACATTTGTCTTTTCAGGTTGGATTAAGCAATAGTCAAGAGTCCTCTGAGTAGCTGTGCTTTTTCTTTGGAAAGCCTTTCCTAATATCCCCAGTCAAGATTCTGTGCCTCTTCCTAGTGAATCGCTGTACCCCCCCAGCAAAGCACATATCACTCTATACTAGAATTGCTGATTTTTTATCATCTGTCATCAGGTAAAATTGTAACTTCATAGGAACAAGAAATTTATTTATTATTATACCCACAGTCCTAGCATAGTGCCTAAAAAATTACAAGCACCCAAGAAATACTCAATGATGAAATCAACCATAATACAAAATGGTTTACAGTATGGTGTGTACCTTCTGTATTTACCTCCCCGCTCCTTTCAGAAAGAGTACCACACCTCCGCATGATTTGTGTGATTATATATCTGTACAGAGGGACTATTACTTTATATACCTAGGAGTAATAGTGACTAGATGGATGATTTTTATTATTTATGTATAGAAAAAAGCAAATATCACACTTGCTTCCTTAGACTAAAAACTTATAATTTTTCATTTTCAATTCCGTAATCACAATAATATCTTACCTAGCTGCAATATCTTTATAGTGTCTCTGTAGGCTTTCATCACCAGCTTGAAATGGCGATAAAGTGGGTAGCACAAAACTCTTCTCCCAAAAGACACCAGGATTTCATGAACATTAGTCCAAGTCTATAAAGTATTAGTAAAATAAGCAATCATTTCCATATTATACAAACAAAAGCACATAATGAAATATCCTCTATTAAAAATTATAAGTTTGGATCATCATGAAGCCAAGTAGAAGAGAAATATAAAACCATAAAATGAGACTTTCTGTATGCCCCACAATAAAATATTTAATCTTGTTAGTCTTTGTAATTTCTCAATTATTTTATCAACATAACACAAATATTCTTTAAAAATCACATATGTAGCAGGAAAGTTCTAAGAAGTCTCTTAAGAATTACAAACATGAATCTAAAACACATGGCACTAACCAAATACAGATACACATAAAAGACATTTCTAAATGGTACATGTTTCATGCTTTTGTCCTGTAGGACCATTCAAATAGTAGAGATGAAAGGTGTAGAACTTTTCAGTGACATGTGTTCCATTTCTCTCTCCATTCTGAGTGTGAGTAATACATGGTATTTACTTCAGTAATTTATTTTAACTCATCTAAGAGAAAACTGGTAATTTCTGGAAAACAGAGTGTTTTATCTTGAATACTATAAAACTGATACCATCAGCAATTCAAAACTTACTAAAATCACAAAGGTAATTTTCTACAACACTGTTTTTAAATTTGAGTTTTGATAAAAAAATGTAACCCGTATGTAAAACCTAAACATAAAACTAAAACTAAGAGAGCATCATACTTTCCATATTTATTAATCCTTAATGAAGACCTAATTAAGAATACTGAGTATCTGACAAAAAATAGTTTATATCTATAAAGAATTATGAACTTTTAAAAAATTCTACCAAAAATCTAAATACTTATAAAAGTTTGACAGTTATTAACATTTCTGGCAACTCTAAATTCTCTCAAAAACAATAAAATTTTGAAATAAAATCATAATTAGGTGAAGTTATTCATGTAGATTTCAATAAATGAACTATGAAATTAATCACCAATCCCATAATTACCACAAAAAAGTTTTCCCATTTTAGGCTAATCACGACAACATGTAGAACCCAAACAAAGTACAGAGAACAGCACTTCTCCATCTTTAATATGCACATGAATCCTTGGAGATCTTGCTACAGATTCTGAATCAGTGTGTCTGGACTGATACTTGGTCATGCTAACAAGCTCCCAGCTGAGGATGCTGGCCAAGCTGTTGGTCCATGAACCATTCTTGGAGTAACAAGTTTCTCTGGTAAAGTTAAATGTTTCAGTTCCTGCTTACATCTTATCTTTAACTTCAAAAAAGTGATGCTATGAAACAAATCTGATTGTACAAGTTACAATGTACTATATCTAGGATTTTTTAAAAAGATTTTATTTATTTATTTTTAGAGAGAGGGGAACGGAGGGACAAGAGAGGGAGAGAAACATCAATGTGTGAGAGATACATTGATTGGTTGCTTCTTGCACACCCTCAACTGGGGTTGCCTCCTGCATGCCCCCAACTGGGGATCTGGCCTGCAACCCAGGCATGTGCCCTGAATGGGAATCAAATTGGTGACCATTCAGTTTACAGGCCAGCACTCAATCTACTGAGCCACACAAGCCAGAGTTATATATCTAGGATTTTAATTGGGAAAAGAAGTACTTTTCTTCATCGATAATACAATTACCAATTGTTTAAAATGGCACTTTTTGAAACTTTTACTTTTAATTACTGTTTTGATGTACAACTTTTTGTACATAATAGATACACTTAGAAATACCATCCTTTGGCCCTAGCTGGTCTGGCTCAGTGGACTGAGTGCTGGTGTATGAACCAAAAGGTCACTGATTCGATTCCCAGTCAGGACACATGCCTGGGTTGTGGGCAGGTCCCCAGCTGGGGGTGTGTGAGAGGCAACTGATCGATGTATCTCTCACATATCCATGTTTCTTGCCCTCTCTATCTCCCTCCCTTCCTCTATCTAAAAATAAATAAATGAAATTTTACACACACAAAAAAAATACCAACCTTTGACATGGTAAGATCTACACAACTAGTTTCTAGAAAATATATGTAGAAACTATTATTATTATTATATTAAAAGACTGATCAGATCTAACCATTCTAATGGAAGACCTAACAGAAGTTATTTAAGATATATGACATAAGTTTCCTCATCTGTAAAATAGCAATAATACTCCTCACAGACTTATTGAGAGTAATTAGTGAGGTAATACATGTAAAATGCTTAGCACTGTCCCTAGTGGTAAATAAATGGCCACTAATACTACTATCACCTAGGTTTGATTCTCATCTTTGAGTTCTGAGCCCCAATATATGCCAATTCAGAAACATGCCTCAAACTCCATCCCACAGTCTCCCCAACAGACCACATGTCCACTCTTTCTCCAAAGTGTGTTTTCCCTCTCCTGACCTCCAAAATACCTTCTCTGGCTTCATTAGTATACTATAATTGGAATAAGAGTAACAAATGGAATCAGAATTTTTTTAGAAATCAGAAAACAAACTGCTTCCACTTTACACAATAAAGCTTCCACTTTAAAAGTCAACAGAAAAATAACTTGTTGAACAAACAAAATCTAAATAATTGAAATTAAAAATCATACCTCAAACCAGCACAGTGTTGAACTCAGCTTTCTGATATTCCATGCAGATTCAACCTTTATTTGTTTTAGAGAAAAGAGTACTGTCACATTAGAGGTAAAGTCATTTAATTTTAATATTAAGCAAATATATCCATTTATTCAAATAGTATGTGAGTGGTGTTGACATATATAGGAACTAAGAAGTGTCTATAATTGCAAAAAAAAAAAAAAAGATTGCTTTACTGATGCAAATGCTATTGAAGGCAAATTTCTGTCTACTTTCCTTGGACTTTTATAAAGTAAAGCTTTTCCATTGATAAGAGTCCCAGAACACAAGAGCTTATTTAAGCAGGGGCTTTGAAAGCAAAATTAAAGCAAGGCAATGCTTGCTCAATTTCTATCCTTGTCAACTACGTTACTAGCCTCCCATTCTATAAAAAATCTGCCAAATGACTCAAAGATAATGTTAATGTGCTGTCTGTGGCACTTCAAAAGCTACTCAAGAACTTGGCCTTACAGAGAATGCTTTTGAGAATAAGTATACCCTAAAGAAGGTTTTGAAGTTGCAGACTTCATGATTTCAAATATGTAAATATAAAAATAAAGAATAAGTTTTATTGAATAAAACTAAACACTAACTTATCTTCTCAAGCAATAATATGAAGCACTGTTTTGCCAAAGAAAACATTTTCTCCAATTATAGTACCTTTTAAAAATGAGTGGAAATAAAAAGCATTTTCAGTTATATTAGGCACTTGTTGCACTCATTAATATTCATTTTGTAGTCAAATGCAAAGAGTCACTTTTGAAATTTTTAGAATCATGACAACAAAATATTTGACCCATAAAATTCTAATCCTAAAACTATGCTAATGCTAAGTGAGAAAGGCAGACTAAATAATAATGCATACATTATGACCCAATATAAATACATATAATGTGAACAACGGAAAAGAGTGAAAAAGATACACATCACCTTATAACAGTGGCTTTTTCTGATGGCTGAGATTACAGAAAATTTTAATTATTTTCTTCATGTGGTACTTCCCTTTAAAATGATATGAAGTATTTGTGTAATAAGAAAAAAAAAAAGGATATGCTCAGCTCAGAAGAAACCCTTTGAGCAAGGGTAGTTATAAATAGCTGTAGAGCACATTAACCAGGAAACTTTTTGTATGTGTGTGGTTTTCTATCCTTTTTTATTTTAATATATAGGTGAGAAAAAGTTTCTAAAATCAAATGTAGTTTAAGAAGAGACACAATATAGGGAGTAAGGGACAGGTGGAGGTGGTACAGAATATAAGGGGAATAAGTGGTAATGGAAAAAATACAATTAAAAAAACCATTTAAAAAAGAAGAGATACAATAAAGTCTATGTTATTATAAAAGTGCATTTAAGAATACTAACGTACAACAGAAATCTGTTTACAATAGGATTTCTTTAAAATATTCCTATACTTTGCACCTGCTAACTGACAGCTTGGAAGAAGAATATAAATGGGTTGGCAAATCCTACCCCTTGCCAATGTCAAATGTCATGTGGCAACTGCCCCCTTATTTGACCAATTTATCTCCTGAAGATCCTTTTTCTCTACCCTCAGTTTTACTTCTCCACTTTACTGTTTGTAAAGACTAACGCCAAGGGAGAAAAGAAACCAAGTAAATAAGCATTATGCTTTCATGTTGATACCCATCACCAACAGACAAGTGCAACTCTGCCCCAGCACCCCCTACATAAGTGATCACAACAAGTCTTACTCTCAACAAGAGGAGTAATGTCTTAATACAGTTTACTCAGTACAGTAGTAGTCTATGCTGACAAGCACAGACACACATGCACTTACATTCTTCTCTCCTTCACTGACACGAGTTTCATAGCAATATGCCAGAAGGATATCAATCAGACTGTAGTACACTTGACGATGAGCTCTCTTGTCCAGTAGGTAAGATTTATGGACAAATTTTCGTAGCTGATATTTCTCTTCTTCAGAAAAAGACACTGGAAGAAAACATATTTAAAAATTAGATGTTCCAGGGAGAAGATGGTGGCGACGTAGGTGGGAACAGAGCCCGGTTCTCCCTGTGCCCAGCCGGAACACCTTGCCAATCTTCTGAGGAACAGAGTGAATGGCCAAAGGAATCCCAGCTTATATAAAGTTTGGAGGCCAATTGTAGAGGACATTGAAAAACAGACAGTGAGGAGATTGCACTGGGACAGTAAGGTCCCTGGGATCTGTGCAGGGACCAAAGCTGCTACAGCCCCTAGCCTGGCATCTGCTGCAGGATACAGGGAGGAAAGGAGATCACCAATTTCCCCCCCCCCACCACCAGAGCAGGGAGGGCAGCCCTGCACCAGGAGAGACCTAGATGCTAGAAGTCGCTGGGGGGGCTAAAGACAAAGTGGGAGACACAGAGAAGTGGTACAAATCCCCTGGGACTGTGAACACCGGAACCAGAGAAATTGAGGTGCCAGATGATGCCTGGAGAAGGGAGGAGTTGGGCTATGTCGGGCCCTGACTTGGATAGTCTCTGGACTGGCTGGAAAGTTGGGCTGTGTAAAAAGCCATGCCTCGTAAGAACAGAGGGCAACTGCTTTGTATGCAACTCTCAGCAGCAGCTGACGTGTTGTGAGAGAGATTTCAGCTCTGTGCACCCAGACACTGAATAGCTGAGCAGAACCGCACACCTGGCATGTCTCAGGCTCTGCACTGCAGATTTCACGCACCGCAGATTTCACGCTGGCTGCACGGAGACTGAGTGGCTGATTTGAGAGTGGCAGCTCACAGATGACCTGGGTCAGGACCAGCGCAGGTCAGGGAATTGTGACCCAGAGCTGATCCCCATCCTCTCAAAACCACAGGGAAAAAGGTGAAGCGCAGCCCCACTCTTTCAGTGGCATCTAGGAAGAGCAGCAGAACTTTCTGAACAAGTTTAAAGCCAGCAGGAGGCTTATTATTGTATTTTTCTTTTTAGATCCTCTTTCCTTTTTTTTCCCTCCCCCGCCCGCACCAAGTGAGACAGTAAGACTTGGAGTTATGAGGCTCCAGGGACAGATCAAAAGGGGAGCACAAAGCTAACCCCAAAAGACTAAGAAACTGAGACTAATATCATTTTGCTATCCTATAGACTGCGCATTTTATTGTTTATGTGTATTATTTTACTTTGTGATTATTTTTACTTTTATTTTATTAGTATTTTTTAAATTCTCTTCTTTATGTTTAGTATTCCTCATTTTATTTCTCTGTTTAAATGCACTGTTTCACTGGTTTTCCTTATTCTCTCTTTATTGTATTTTAATTTTCCTTCTTTTACTTCACTCATGTACCAATAGCACACTATTCTGTAATTTCTATTTTGGTTATCCAATCATATATTTCTTGTAATATTGTTGTTGTTCCAGTGCTACTGTAAATAATTGTTGTTCCATACAATTGTACATACTACACAGCAACCCTCCCTGATCTTAGCTCACTTCGCTTTATTCTTCAGCATTATCATTGTTGTGGTTAACTCTATTCTCTCTCACACTATGCCTACTTTCTATCCTTTACTCTTACTATATCTCATCATCTAACCTTGCACAAGCACTCTTTTCTCTGGATTCAGCTCACAGTCATCCTCCCCTCTAACAAGAGTCTTATATCTCCTTCACCTTTTATAAAAAGTGGCTAGTTGGGTGAAATATCACAGTTAACGCTATACTTATCCAAAGAATCTCCTATCTATTCTCTACCTGCTGGTATTCAAAATCCCGTAAAATACTCTCCCACTGTCTTAATCTATTTTGCCTACACACTGCCACTGATCACATACAAGAAAAGGTGGGAGCTTGGGAACATCAGTATACCTGCTGGAGGAGAAAAACAACCAACAAAGGAACAACCAAAAGATAAAAACCCAAGTAGAAAAAGAGAGCCCACACAAACAGAAAGGGCAAACCTAGAGCATCCAGACAAGGAGAACAAAGAGACCACACCACTGAACCCCACAGAATTCCTGCCAAGGAGTCTACCCTACAGAGACAGCTAGCAAAGCAAAACATCAGGAAGCACAAAAACAAAAAGAGTCACCTAAAATGGGGAGGGGGAAAAAAAACACGCAATCAAAAGGAATGGAAGACTGCCATTAAAATAGCTAAACAAAATGGAGGTAATCAAATGTCAAATATAGAATTCAAAATAATGGTTATAAAGATACTCAAGGAACTCACAGACAACCACAAGGAACTGATTGAGAACTACATCAGCATGAAAAAAGAAACACAAACTGTAAACAAAATGAGGAAGAAATGAACAATAAAATCGTGGAAATAAAAACCACATTAGAAGGGATTACAAGCAGGCTGGATAAAGCAGAGTACTGAATCGGCGAGCTGGAGGACAAAGTAGGAAAAAAAACCACCCAGATAGAGTAAGAAAAGGAAGAGACTCAGAAAGAATGAACAGGTACGAAGGGAGCTGCAAGACAATATGAAACATAATAATATCCATATAATAGAAATAACAGAAAGAAAAGAAGAAGAGCAAGGGATAGAAAACCTGTTTAAAAAAGCAATGAGGGAAAACTTCCCTAATTTGATAAAAGTCACACTAATCCAGGAAACAAAGCCAGTCCCAATCAAGAGGAACCCAAAGAGGCCCACTTCAAACACATCATAATTAAAACAGCAAAATTCTATGACAAAGAGAGAATCTTAAAGGTGTCAAGGGAGAAACAGGAAGTAATATACAATGGAGCCCTGATAAGACCAGCAGCTGACTTGTCAATGGAAACACTCCGAGCCAGAAGGGAATGGCAAGAAATATTATAAGTAATGAAAATCAGAGGCCTGCAACAAAGACTATTTAATTTAGCAAGGCTCTCAATTAAAATGGAAGGCCAAATAAGGAGCTTCCCAGATAAAAGAAGCCTCAAAGAATATACCTCCTCCAAACCAGCTCTGCAGGAGATGCTAAAGGGTTTGCTTTAAGAACAGGAAGAAAAACAGTGAAAGAGAGAGGAAAACAGGTACAAAAAAAGGCAATGAATAAGTACCTATCAATAATAACTTAAACATAAATGGATTAAATCTTACAATCAAAAGACAAAGAATAGCTGAATGGATAAGAACTCATGACCTGCACATATGCTGCCTACAAGAAACCCACCTTAAAACAAAAGGCCTACACAAACTGCAAGTGAAGGGCTGGAAACAAATATTCCAAGCAAGTGGACAGGAAAAAAAGCCAGAGTAGCAATACTCATATCAGACTAAACAGACTTCAAAAAAGGGTCATAAGAAGAGACCAAGAAGGACACTTCATAATACTCAAGGGAAGAAGACATAATACTTGATGGCAAGAAGACATAAACATTGTAAGTATGTATGCACCCAACAAAACACCCAAATACATAAAGAAGACCTTGGAGGACTTGGAGCAAGATATTGACAGCAACACAATTATAGTGGGGATTTCAACAGCCCACTGTCCAAGAATGGATAGATCTTCCAAACAAAATAACAAAGATATTGCAGCATTAAACAATGCCCTAGATCAAATGAACTCAACTGATACTATAGTCTTTCATCCCAAAGAAGAAAAATACACATTCTTTTTAAATGTACATGGAACATTTTCAAAGACAGACCACATAATAGAACAAAAAACGAGCCTCAACAAATTCAAGAAAATTGTAATCAAATCAAGCATTTTCTCTTACTACAAGAGACTGAAACTAGAAAAAAACCTCACAGAAAAAAACTAAAACTCAAACTAAAGGAGACTGAATAGCACGCTATTAAAAATAAATGGGTCAAGACTGAGGTCAAGGAAGAAATCAAAAAGTTTCTGGAAACAAGTGAAAATGAACTCATGACAGCACAAAACTTAAGGGACACAGTGGAGGTAGTCCTTGGAGGGAAGTTCACAGCAATAAAGGTCTACTAAAAAAAGATAGAAACATTTCAAATAAACAACTAATCCTACACCTACAAGAACTCTAAGAACAGCCCAGAGCAAGTAGAAGGAAGGAAATAATCAAGATCAGAGCAGCATTAAACAACATATAGAAGCACACAAAATCGCAATTCTAAGGATCAATAAATCCAAGGTCTGGTTCTTTGAAAAGATAAACAAAATTGACAAGTCTTTAAGAAGACTCATCAAGAAAAAAAGAGAGAAGACCCAAATAAACACAATTAGAAATTATAGAGGAGAGATTACAACTGATACTACAGAAATACAAAGGATTGTATGAAATTACTATGAAGAACTATTTGCGAAGAAATTTTAAAACCTAGGAGAAATGGACAAATTTCTAGAAAAATATAATCTTCCAAAACTGAACGAAGAGGCAGAAAGCCAAAACAGACCAATAACAGCTGGCAAAATTGAAGCAGTAATCAAAAAACTCCCAACACACAAAAGCCTTGGACCAGATGGTTTCACAGAAGAATTCTATGAAGCATTTAAGGAAGAGCTAACCCCTATCCTTCACAGACTATTCCAAAAAATCCAAGAAGACAGAAGACTCCCAAAATCTTTTTATGAAGCCAGCATCATCCTAGTCCCAAAACCACATAAAGACACACAGAGAAAGAAACCTTCAGGCCAATATTGCTGATGAACATAGATACTAAAATTCTCAACAAAATATTGGCCAACTGCATCCAGCAATACATTAAAAAGACCATACACCATGACAAGCAGGATTCATCCCAGGGATGCAATGATGATACAATATTTGCAAATCAATAAACATAATACATCACATAAAGAAAAGCACAGACAAAAATCACATGATCCTATCAACAAATGCAGAAAAAGCATTTGATAAGGTACAGCACCTATTTCTGATGAAAATACTCAGCAACGTGGGAATAGAGGGAGCATTCCTCAACATAATAAAGGCCATATATGAGAGACCTACAGTCAACATCACACTCAAAGGGCAAAATCTAAAAACTTTTCCACTAAGATCAAGAACAAGAGAAAGTTGTCCACTTTCACCACTTCTATTCAACACAGTATTGGAAGTCCTAGCCACAGTAATCAGACAAGAAAAAGAAAAGGCATCCAAATTGGAAAAGAGGAAACAAAACTGTCATTGTTTGTACATGACATGATAATGTACGTAGAAAATCCTGTAGACTCCACAAAAAAAAAAAACTACTCGACCTAATAAATGAATTTGGGCAAACACTCGGATACAAAGTAAATATCCAGAAATCAAAGGCATTTTTGTATATCAACAATAAAATATCAGAAACAGAAATCAAGAAAAAAATCCCATTTGATATAGTAACAAGAAAAATAAAATACCTAGGAATAAACCTAACCAAGAAGTTAAAAGCCCTGTACTCAGAAAACTACACAACACTGAAGAAATACATTAAGGAAGAAACAAACAAGTGAAAACATATACCATGTTCATGGATTGAAAAAATTAACATCAAAATGTCCATATTACCCAAAGAAATTTATAGATTCAACGCAATCCCTATTAAAGGACCCTTGGCATATTTCACAGACATAGAACAAACACTTTAAATATTTCTATGGAACCATAAATGACCCCAAATTGGGGCAGCAATTTTAAGAAAGAAGAACTAAGTAGTAGGGATCAGAATACCTGATATCAAACTGTATTACAAGGCCACTGTAATCAAAACAGCCTGGTACTGGCATAAAAACAGGCACATGGACCAGTGGAATAGAACAGAGAGCCCAGAAATAAGCACAAGTTTCCTTGGTCAATTAATATTCAACAAAGGGGGCAGCAGCATAAAATGTAGTAAAAACAGACTCTTCAACAAGTGGTGTTGGGAGAACTGGACAGCTACATGCAAAAAAAAAAAAAAAAAAGAAACTTGAGCATCAATTTATACCATACACAAAAAGAAACTCAAGGTGGATAAAAGATTTAAATATAAGTTGTGACACCATTAAAGTCCCAGAGGAGAACATAGGCAGGAAAATCTCAGATATTCCACGCAGCAATATTTTCACTGATATGTTACCTAGAGCAAGGGACCTAATGGAAAGAATAAACAAATGAGATCTCATCAAAATAAAAAGCTTGTGCATGGCTAAAGAAAACAGCATTAAAATGAAAAGAGAACCAGCCATCTGGGAAAACATATTTGCCAATGATACCTCGGACAAGGGTTTGATCTCCAAAATATAGAAAGAACTCACATGACTCCTAAGAAGGCTAGCAACCCAATTAAAAAATGGGCAAAGGACTTGAACAAACAGTTCTCCAAGGAGGATATACAGAGAATCCAGAGACATGCTGTTCAGTATCACTAGCCATCAGAGTTGCAAATGAAAACCATAATGAGATACCAATTAACACCACTGAGAATGGCCATCATAAACAGAGCAACAAACAACAAGTGTTGGAGAGGTTGTGGAGAAAAAGGCACCCTAGTGCACTGTTGGTGGGATTGCAGACTGGTGCATCCACGATGGAAAACAGTATGGAGTTCCCTCAGAAAACTACAAATGGAACTGCCTTTTGACCCCATAATTCCACTGCTAGGATTATATCCTAAGAACCCTGAAACACCAATCCAAAAGAACCTATGCACCCCAATGTTCATAGCACAATATACAATAGCCAAATGTTGGAAGAAATCTACATGCCCATCAGTAAATGAATGCATCAAGAAACTATGGTACATTTACACAATGGAATTCTATGCAGCAGAAAGAAAGTAGGAGCTCCTACACTTTGCGACAGCATGGATGAACCTGCAGAGCATTATGCTAAGTAAAATAAGCCAGGCAGTGAAAGACAAATAGCATATGATCTCACCTTTAACAGGAACCTAATCAACAAAATGAACAAGGAAGCCAAACAGAACCAAAGACATTGAAATTGAGAACAGCCTGACAGTGATCAGAGGAGAGAGGGTAGGGGATAATGGTGGAAAAGGGTAAAGTGTTTACAGCAACAATTGTAAAGGACACATGGACAATACAAGGGGCAGTGGAAACAGGGGAAGGAGGTGGGAAGGGGTCAGGGGGAAGGGCAGAAAACTGCATTTGAACAACAATAAGAAAATGTTAAATAAAGAAACAGAAAAAAAATTAGATGTTCCATCCAGGTTTGTAGACCCCCCCCAATATGCAAGATTTGTAAAAATTGGAACTTAGATTATAGAAACTGAAATAAAATTATTTAACTGTAGATATACAAGCAACCTGTAAGGTACACTCGTTAGTTTTATTAAAGTCTTTGCATTTGCTCAAACCTTAGCAGGGCTAAAATAAAGGATGTCCAAACATATCTATTCTTCATTTCCAGACTTACCCCCAGCCTTTTTTTGCTACACTCTTCTGTATTCAAGGCATCTAAATATCTGAGTTATTGTCTTTAAAGTTAAGATAATATATTTTAGTCACAGAAAAAATATAACAGCTAAATAAAGCACTGTATATTCACTATTCCCTTTTTACATTTTATTTAAAAAGTGGGACTATCACCATATATTAGTCCATTTAACTGCTTAGTATTAATATGCTGTATGTATAGAAAGTTCACAAACATTATCATATTACACATGTGACTTATATGAAGATTTTTTTTTCAATACAGTTGTTTTCCTTTTCTTCTCCTCGTGACCCTCTTTTCATCTTCGTCACTGGCCTCCTGCACATTAAAAATTTAGTACATACATTTCATGTTTTTCTTGACATCCATGGGATCACATACAGACACATAAATGTACATATATACATGGGAGTTTAAACTCTCCTCCCCCACAAATAAATTCTTTTCCTCTGTCTAGCCTATCTCACTCCACACTACCTCTGGCAGATCTTATCAAGTCAGCTCGTATTTTGTTAATGTTTATAAGAAGCAAAACTGTGTGGCAGAGCATACTCTGTGTAATCACTTCCCCTAATGGTGAGCATTCACATGTAATCTTCTAAAAATCACTTCTAATTTAATGGGTATATAGTAACTGTAGTAGGAATAACCCTAAGATAACTGCCAATAAGTCACATTTGAGTGTGGGCAGAAACTGTGAGTTGCTTCTATCCAAATGAATACTAGAAAGGTGATAAGACAGTCACTGTCATGACTATATTTTGTTATTAGCAGACTAGAGCCAGAGATTCAACTGCTGCTTTTGAAGAAACAAGATGCCATGTGTGAGAGGGCTACTTAAAAGGGCACCCTGGAGTCTCTAAGACCTCAGAGTAACCCTACTGACAACCAGCAGGACCACAGGGTTGAAATCCTGCCAAATATCATGTGAGCTCAGAAAAGGAGCCAGAAAACATATCTACCAACAGCTACTAATTTTTTATTAAAAGAAAGAAAAGATGGACATTTTTGTCTATAGCCTTGCAAGATCCTAGCAGAGGACCCAACTAAGCCATTCTTGACTCCTGACCCAGAAAAACTAAATCATATTAGGACTGTTTCTAATTTGAGGTAATTTGTTATGCAGCAAGATAATACTAACAGTGTCATATTTTACTTCAGTAAGCATTATTTCATAGGTTTGCTGGCACTTTGGCTTTGCTCTCCTATGAAACATTTACGTGTTTTGCCGAATTTTTTTCCTCTGGATGGCTTGTCTTGTCAAATTAAAACTCTTTGCCTATTATAAATACGAACCTTGGCCATCTCTCTGAATTTATGGCTTATCTATTGACTTTGTTTATGGCATCCCGTGTCACTGAATTATTTGTTTTTTGTATAACCCAACATGTCCTTCATTAAAAAAATAACCCAGGAGTCTGGATTTATACCCTTTGATAAGGTTTCTCCAAACCCTGAAGTATATAACAAGTCTCCTTTTAAGATTTCCTGTTTCCTTTCTTAAATTTAAGTCTTTAATCCACCTGGAAGTTATTTTTTCATATGCTTTTAAGATTTCAGTTCATTCCAAATGAACAATTAACTGTACCAGCAGTTTGTTCAGTAATCCAACTTTTCCCACTGTACTGAAACACTTTCTAAAATAGATCTGCTGCTTTTCTTGCTAAAAATTACTTCAAAACATTTTTTTTCAGTTTTCATCACTTGCATATATAGTATTTTCCCATTTCCATTATTAAATACAATATACAGGAAAAAGCTATTTCCTTTTACATATCAACCACCTTTCCAAATGTTGGGTAAGTAGACAAAAATAATCCTAAAATACTTAACAAATGCTAATGATTAAAAAAAAACATGTTATATCCATATTGGTAAGACAAGAAAGAGACTGTAGTTGCCTCAAAATTTCCTTTTATGCCTACAATATAGGCAAGCTATCACAAAGTATTTATCTCTAACATGAACAAAACATGAGCATGAATAGTTCCTCAATACAACACACAGAAAGTAACATACTCCTTGTCTTAGAGCAAGATTTACAGAAAGAATAGCTAAC
The DNA here is from genome assembly GCA_004027475.1 of Anoura caudifer. Classification (NCBI taxonomy): domain Eukaryota; kingdom Metazoa; phylum Chordata; class Mammalia; order Chiroptera; family Phyllostomidae; genus Anoura; species Anoura caudifer. The sequence continues at coordinate 74,176 of PVKU01006293.1, forward strand.
AAATATGGGCTCAGTTCCTAGCTAGTATAAGTAAAACATGGCCTACTATTTGTCTTAGAGAGATTTTTAAAGAAACTTAAGCATTTAGATACATTAAGTACCTCTAAATAAGTGTTGTTAATTTCCTACCTTGCAAAGTAACCCCCTGTCAGACAATCACTTTGAAACTGACTTGTTTTTAAGCCCAGTAAAGAGGAGCAATTAGCTTCCAGTTCCAGCACTTCATCTCTAAAAACAGCAAGGATAACTTTCAAGCCTTTTTCTCCAGGTTTTAGAATTGTCCATTATTTAATATAGGACAGGCTAAACTGGAAAAAAAAAAAAAAAAAAAAAGGGAGGGGGTCCCAAAATACCATGGCTTAAATAAGAGAAGTTTCTTTTTCATGCTACTCTCCAGAATGAAAGATCCAAGATGAGGGGAGCATCAACATCCCCACAATACAATTTCCAGCTATGGGTCCATGACAGCTTACTAACTCCAGGTTTTTATCATTTTGTAGCTAATCAGAAAGCAGAGTAAGATGATGAAGGCAAGCACCTGCTTTCTAGTGACCTGATCCAGAAAATGGTCGCAGTATTTCTACTCACTTAGCTGAATGGTCATTTGCCCAGCTCTAACTCAGGAAGCTCTGAGAGGAGAGGGACTAATAAAAGACACTTGGCTGTCTGTCACCTTTTTAGAGCTAACATTTATTAAATTGACTTTTTAGCATCCACAACCACTCTTTTCATAGCTAGCTACCCAGCCCCTTTCTGACTCTGCTCAACAAAATGATGCCTTTCTGCTTATCACAACTGGGCAAAGCCAGAGGAAGAAAATGTGATTACTCACACATGATGGCCTGTTCACGTATAGTTTTCCAAACTCACTTCTGTCCTCTCTTAACAACCTTAAGTTTCACATGATTTCTTTTTGTTTTAAGACTTTCTTCCAGCAGGTTTACAGCCTCTCCTCTGGGGGGAAAAATCTTAAATACATTTATTTGAAATTACTAGAAGCAATATGCATTTGCTCATTAAAATATACACAGTGCAAAAAAACCCTTTTAAAAAATATTTTTATAATTATCCTTTTTGATAGTGTTAGAAATCCTACATTTAAAAAATAAAAAATAAATGTATATGCAGAAGCACTGCTTTCATAAATGACAACTGAGAATGCATTTATTCAATTTGCTGACCAGCAACATAAAAAATTGTATATTTTTAAACTTTATGTGGGTAGATGTCAGGTGAAACATTCTTTAAGACACATTTAAAAACAAAATTAATAAGACAATAAACTGGGTATTGATGGTCTCATTAGAGGGCTTTGAAGATCCCTTAATTCAAACAGAAACTCAGTTCATTTAAAGTGATCTGATTTAAAGAAACTGTGAAAAGGAACATATTGCATGAAGAAACTATACCTGACAAAGTATTTTAAGACCCCCAGTATTCGGCAAGAAGGTTTCAGACAGTTATTCTCTTACGTACCATCTTTGAGACATTCATTAATTTAGCTAATAGGGTAGAACCTTGGTACTCGTCGTTAATTCGTTCTGGAACTTATGACAGGTGCCAAAACTGACTCATACAAGTTCTAGCAAGTGTGATGAGTCCTGAGCAAAAGCTGAGTGCTGAAACATTTTTCTCTTGTCAAAATACAAGGTTTGACAAGTTCTAAAGCTGACGAGTACCAAGGTATGACTATAGTAGGAAAGTGCCAGGTGTTCATGATAATGGTATTATTTCAGTAGAAAAACCTTTATATCTCAGTTGACTAATGATTTCTTCCACACAATTCTGAATCACAAGGTAAGTGGTGTGTCCAGAACCCTTAAATGATGCATTAGCCCATCTACATGTTTATTAAGTAATCACACCTATATATGTTTAATGATTTATAAAGGTTGTTCTAGGAGCTGTAGGTTCTGAAGTTTTATTACTCACAAGTGCTTCCATATTTCATAAATCACTTTCCATTACTCTACACATATGAAAAGCCTATCTGAATGAACTCTTCTGAATTACTGGATGCTAGGTAACCCTAGCCTTTCCTTAAAACACCACCACCTTTTCTGAATGTTTTTAAGGTCCATTTTGGCCTAAGGACTTCATTAATAATACAGACATATTTAAGTTCTGAACTTCAAGCAAAAGAAACAAAAATGGTAAATAACACTAATAACAAACCAGGAAATCACTAGAGAAATCAAAAGTCTGAGCCACCCAAAGCCTTTTTTATTAGAGTTGTAAATTGTACCAGGAAGAGGACACATGGGGAGGTTTGCACCATGAGGTATGCCCGAGCAACAGCACTGGAAATAACTACAGATGCGGTGCTAACAATACTTGAATGATTGCCACCAAAAGTAACATTCGTCAAGCATTTGTACAACTTAGCTACACTACAGAGCAGCTCTGCATATATTTCAGCACAGTATGATTAATTATGTTTCTATAAATAGTGTACAGGAATACAAGAGCAAGCTGAAAGCTCCACTCATTGAGTATAGAAATTGGTGCCCCAGCATTGAAGCACATAGCCCAAGACCACCTCCCAACTTAAAAAACCCCATCAATATGTTTTAAGACAGCAAAGACGGCTCCCTCCCAAAATGGAAAGTGACCTTCTCACTTCACTTAGAACATTTTCTAGTTTAGATACTTTTACATCTTCCCTTCTAAATCCCCCTCCCAACCATCCTTGTCTTCTGTAGGTCAACAACTGAATCATCCATGATCTGGGTCCTCTCAGAGGAATGCCAATGTGTCTACTACATTGTACACTTTCTGGAAACAGATCAAGGGAACCAGAAGAAAATGTGCTGCATTTAAACTCTTGGCCTGAATGGGTAGCCCTATAGTGGCTACAACTTTCAAGTTGAGACTGATAGCTCTACAAACACAGAAAAGCTCACTGGTGCCAAACAGGATTCCCTCCTAGGAAGTTCATTGACTATAAATGCTATGTGGTGTCTTTTCTAGCAGTCATGTGCCAGATTCTTGGGCTGAAGTTACCCACTGAAAGACAACATGGGAAATGTGGAAAGTCCATCCTTATGAAACCAGTGTTAAGCACAGCACTTAACACTTCCATTTATAAGACTTTGGGGAGAAAGATCAGGATCATGATAAAAATGAATATATTAATAAAAGTCTCTGCATTGTAACTTGGAGCTATGATGAAAATGACAAGAGTCATAACAGAGCCAAAAAAACATATGTGGAATTTAAAACAATTGTAGCTTGATATTTTACGATGAGGATGAGTCAATGGTCCCTGCATACTTGCACTGTTATATCTGTCCAGCAACATCAGATGAGAGAGCAGAGAGGTGACACCACACACAGTGACACTGAGAGGAAGGAGGCCTGGAGATGAAGAAGAAAAGGAGGGAAAAGTAGAGCTGCAGCATGCTCCTTGAGGACTTGAAAGTTTATTCCTTGGCATATTTCTTTTCTCCCGTATTTTATTCTGGTTTATCACACTTTAATTTATTTCTCTAATCTTGGGTGTCTCAAATATTTAAACAAGGAAAAAAAACTCAAAGAAGAATGTATTAACAAAGAAGTCTCTTTTAAAGCTTTGTAAATGTACAAAAATTTTATTGCAATTTCACAACAAAGGCATTCAATTTCTGACTCTCCTGCCACTGATTTTTTAAATTATTTCTAACAATTAATAATAATTTCTAACAATTACAATATGCTAAGGATTTTAAATACATCATCTTATTCAATCCTCAAGACTACGTATGAGGCAGGTATAGGATTTCCACAGTAAGATCACACGGCTAGCCTGCGGTAGGCCATAGTGTTAAATCCTGAGCCCTATATTTAGCTTATATTCTATCCTTAACTCTGTACTTGACGCATTTAGAAGACGTACTTTTTGTACAACACAGACCTCAAGTTCTTCTAAAGTAGATCATAAACTCTTGGTATTTTTAAAGGTGATTTTTAGAATGGTTCACCACAATAGTTTAGCAGATTATGACAGTTCTTGAAGCACCAGGCTGGCTATATGCTATGGGACAGATGAGGATGAAGGATCAGGAGAACCAGTGGTTAAAGAAACAGCCTGGCTGTTAAACTTATACACAGAGAACAAATTCACAGCACAGCTGACACAGAAAAAAGGACCTAGAACAAGCTACCACTGAGCAAAGTAGGGCAAATTATAATTTAAATCAAAGGTAATGCCTTCTCTTGATTTTTAAGGCAATGAGCTCACCCTTGTGGACAGAAAACTTAACTTGGTAACCACCACTTTACTCTCATACCACCACCTCTTTAAAAGAAAGCACTAAAAGTGTGGAGGCTGGTTCAGACCAGTAGATAGTCTTGATGATTTAAGTTTGAGCAAACTTTCTAAGCAGATCTACATGTCATATACAGCTACTATCTATAATTGTGTTAGTAACCCTATACCTAAAAATTTGTTTACATAATGTGGTAAGTTCCTGAATGATTCTTAAATCGAATATAAAACAAAGAATTTGTTGAAAACAATGTAACAAGAATCATTATTTATAAATGAGTTGCTGCTGTGCAGCAGAGACAATTCTAAAAGATTACAGTAGCAATTTTTCAATCCAGTAGAAATCATCTAAACTCTAACAAAACCCAACTACAAAAATGTTTACTATGATATTTACTTATTCTATAAATATTTTATTGAGTATTTGTTATATAATAGGCACTATGGTAGACACTAGATATAGAGCAAATAATAGGCTATTGAATTACTATGCGGAAAATCAAAATATTGTTATGCAAGAGAGATTCTGTAGCTACTTGGAATTTAGTGATCAAAGGAGGCCACTCCAGAAAACTGTAAACAACCCAAATTTCCATCAGTAATAAACAGCCAAATGTCTGTCAATCATGACACAAAAATAGAATAGAATACTAGCCAGACATTAAAAGTATCAAGTAGAAGCCCTGGCTGGTGTAGCTCAGTGGATTGGGCATGGGCTGCGAACCAAAGGGTTGCTGGTTTGATTCCCAATCAGGGCACATGCCTCAGCTGCAGGCCAGGCCCCCAGTGGGGGCCATGTGAGAGGCAACCACACATTGATGTTTCTCTCCTTCTCTTTCTCCCTTCCTTCCTTCTCTAAAAACAAATAAATAAAATCTTAAAAAAAATAAAGAGTTAAAGAGTTTAGCCCTCACAGATAGGCCTAAGTAACTAATGCATGTGCAAAGCATTTATTCAAAAATTGTGTAGCTTTTGAATAAAGACTCCTTTTTTAAAAAAAGTATCAGTATCAGATAGAATTGTTTTTAAGTGCTAATATGGAAAGATATACAACATATACCAAAAACTTGAGAAAAGCAAGGTATAAGAAGAGAATGTATATAATTCTATGTCTGCAAATTTCTTGAAGCAAATATTTAGATGTGAGTATGTACACTAAAAGTATCCCAAAATTACTAACAGCAATTACTTTCAGAAAGAGGAATTTGGAGTGGAGAGATTCTAAATTCCATTTAATGTATATGTGTGTGTATTCCTTTTATTTAAACACTGAAGCTTTTAGTATATAAATAAAAGCCAAATCAGTATGACAGAAAACATGGGTCTTCTACTCTGCATCTATCTACAATTTACCGACTTAATATACCAACCTCCCACTTAAAGAAGGTGGTAATAAAAGGACCATCTAAAAAAGGACTCTGTGGGGACTTCCAGCCAAAATGGAGTCATAGGTATACATACTTTGCCTCCTCACAAAACCAAAAGGAGGACAACAGCAAATTTAAAAACAAAAATAATCAGAACTAACAGAAAATCGAACTGTATGGAAGTCCAACAACCAAGGAGTTAAAGAAGAAACATTCATCCAGGCTGGAAGGAGGGGCGGAGAGAGACAGTCAGGCTGCAGAGGACTCCCAGCAAGGTGGCAGCTGGAGGACTGGGGAAAGCAAGGCAGCGGCTGGCAGGGTGGGTGGTCCCGCATTTGTGTGTGGATAAACTGGGAGGAGCAACTGGGGGGCAAGATAGACTGAGATAGACTGGGCAACCTAGGGTTCCAGCACAGGGAAATAAAGCCTTAAAACCTCTGACTGAAAAAACCTGGGAGGTCTGAGGCACCAGGAGAAACTCCCAACCTCACAGGAGGGCTTGATGAAGAGACCCACAGGGTCCTAGAATGTACACAAAATTCACCCATCCAGGGATCAACACCAAAAGAGCCCAATTTGCTTATGGGTAAAGGAGGAAGTGACTGAAAACTTGCCTAGAGTCCAGCAAGCAGCATTATTCCCTCTTGGACCCCTCCCCCACATATAGCGCCATGTGGGTTGCCCCACTCTGGCCAATACCTAAAGCTCTGCCCCTTACTACATAATAGACATGCTGAGAAAAAAAAAAAAAAAACATGGCCCAAATGAAAGAACAGATCAAAGCTCCAGGAAAAATACAATAAAGTGATGAAGAAAGAGCAGAGTTCAAAACACTGAGGCAGAGTTCAAAACACTGGTAATCAGAATGTTCACAGAAATGGTTGAGTTTGATCACAAAATAGCAGAAAAAGTGAAGGCTATGAAAAGTGAAATAAAAAAAAAATGTACAGGGACCAAGAGTGAAAAGAAGGAAACAGGAACTCAAATCAACAGTTTGGAGAAGAAGGAAGAACTAAACATTCAACCAGAACAGAATGAAGACACAAGAATTCAGAAAAAATTACGAGAGCCTTGGAAACCTCTAGGACAATTTTATTAAACGTTCCAACATCTGAATCACAGGGGTTCCAGAAGAGGAAGAGCAAGAAAGCAAAAAGTTAGGGGTGGGGGGTCATCAAGATACATGTATGAAGAATACATGGACAAAGCCAAAGGGGGTGGGATCAAGGGTGGGAGACAGGGATGGGTGGGGTGAGGGGGACATGGTGGGATGAAAATGGAGACAAATGTACTTGAACAACAATAAAAATATAAATAAAATAAAAAACAAAAAATAAATTCAAAACATAATGGAGAAATTCCCTAATCTGGCAAAGGAGATAGACTTCCAGGAAGTCCAGGAAGTTCAGAGTCCCAAAAAAGTTGGACCCAAGGAAGCATACACCAAGGCACATCATATTTACATTACCCAAGATAAAAGAGAAGGACAGAACCTTAGAAGCGGCAAGAGGAAAGGAGAGTGTTACCTACAAAAGAGTTCCCATAAGACTATCAGCTGATTTCTCAAAAGAAACCTCACCAGGAAGAAGGGGCTGGAAAGAAGTATTCCAAATCATGAAAGGCAAGGACCTACATCCAAGATTGCTCTATCCAGCAAAGCTATCATTTAGAATGGAAGGGCAGATAAAGTGCTTCTCAGATAAGGTCAAGCTGAAGGAGTTCATCATTACCAAGTCCTTCTTACATGAAATGGTAAAGGGAGTTATCTAAGAAAAGAAGATAAAAAATATGAACAGTAAAATGACAACAAACAACTATCAACAGCTGAACCTAAAAACAAAAACAAACTAAGCAAACAAGTAGAACAGGAACAGAATCACAGAAACGGAGATCACGTGGAGGGTTATTAGTGGGGAGGGGTTGGGGGAAGAATAGGGGCAAAGACACAGGGAATAAGAAGCATAAATGGTAGGTACAGAATAGACAGATGGAGGTTAAGAATAGTATGGGAAATGGAGAAGCCAAAGAAGTTACATGTGTGACCCATAAACATGAACAAAGGGAGGGGAATGCTGGTGGGAGGGAGGTGCAGGGTGAAGGGGAATAAAGGGGAGAAGAAAATGGGACAACTGTAATAGCATAATCAATAAAATATATATTTTTAAAAAGGACTCTCTGTGGATTACATTTGGCTTAATGTTAAATATGCCACAGCTATCTGTTGGGACTCATATAACCACCCCCCAGTTCACTTTTCATTGATAACAAGTGGCACGCCTGCTCTGCATAAGGTATGAGTATGAGGATGACTATTCCACCTTCTACATAAAATCAGTTGTGAACAAACTGAGGACATACCAAATTCATTCAACAGACAAAAGTAATAAAAACTTGTCTTCTTCCACACCATTAGCAACACTCAAATGCCCTTCCCACAGAGGAGTGTTCAGATCTTTCAAGCAGATCTCTCAACAACAACCAATGTCCTATGTGTTAATGCCCTGAAATTTACTAAAACAGTAAATAAAAATTTTAAAGGACCCCAATAATTCAAAAGTAAAACATACTTCAGAAGAATTTAGACAAATAAGTCTAATTATTGAGTCACATTTTCCAGCCCAGGGTTGAAGATCCCATTTCCAAAATTAGCAAACCAAAATAGCAGTATCTTCACTCTTATAGGTGGTAAACAAATGGGCCTACTTTTGAGTTTCCTACCCAATGCAGCATGATTTTCTTGCTCCTGACTCTTTCCCAAAATGGTCAGCATTTCTGAATATATATCAGTCCACCAAGGATTATACTTCAAAATCTGTTCAACTGCTTCATCTTCAAAAAAATCAGCTCTGGGGAAAAAGAAACAATACTGAATGTCAGGTGGGCTTGTTATATAAATTTCAGCTGGTTTTCATGTTTTTAAATTTTATAACGCATTACATTTGCACTAGAAATATACACTAATTCAGAGTACATTTCAAGGAAAGACTGAGCACTGAATTTACTTTCTTCATGGTTAGTAATCATCATAAAATGAAAAGTAAGCAATTGACTAAAAGGATATTTGATATTTGTGATCACTTCAAATGGAAGGTATACGTAAGCCAGTCTTACTCTGAAGTCCACTCCCCTCTCTTGCAGTGGTGTGGGAAGAAGTGAAACCAAACAAACACAAGGGACTGAAGCCTAGCACTTGTGCTGGATTTGCCCAAACCAAAGAAAAATAAACACGAGTGGAAAATTTAGGATACTGAATATCCACACTTAGCCTACACATCACTGTTTACCATGTGCACTCATATTTTCTACCAAGATACAATCTATTTTATTTAGTTTTGCTAATCTTAATAGGTCCTTAATTTAAAACTACAGGAAAAAAAAGCAATATTCGTAGAGAACAGAAAATTAATGTTCCTGCATTTCACTTTCTCAGTTTTAACTGGAAAAATAACTGCTATATTAAAAATATACTCTTGTTGTTCAGAAAATATGCTATCCTGAATTCTAAGTTACAAATTAGTATTCTTGGGAAAAGAATGATAAGGAGTATACCTTATAGTGAAAAATTCATTCATATTTTAGTTAATTAGAAACTCAAGGGCACTCGGAAGTGTGGGAGTAAAGTATGTAGAACTGGTGTGTAGCCTGGATGCCTGGGTTCCAGGCCATGCTGTCGTGGCACTCCTTAAGTCTTCCAGCTAGAGACCCGTTTTCTCCAGATGAGAAAATAAAAACTTAGAAAAGTGAAGTGACTTGTCCAAAGTAACATGGATAATTAGAGGAGGAAGATGGTGGCATGGTAGGACGGAGTGGATTCCACTTTCCCCTATACATGGGAGAAAAACCTAGCTGATCTTCAGAGGAACAGAGCAAACAGCCAACAGTACCCCAGCATATATGAAAATAAGAGACCAAAAATTATAGCAGATACTGAAAAACCAGACAGTAAGGAGACCACTTCAGGACAGTAAGGTCTCAGAGGCCAGTGTGGGGACCAGGGCGGCTGCAGCCCCAGGCCGGCCACAAGGTCCTTGGGAGAGAGCCAGGTCAACTGCTCCCTCCCCTGCCAAGCAAGGTTTGAGCAGCACCTGGGAGAGACCTGGCTGCTTCAAGTTGCAGAGAGGGGAATAAGGACTAAGTGGCAAACACACAGGAATCTGTGGATGCTGGTCGGGGAGAGTTGGCAGTTGCGCAGTGACGGGCCCTGACCCCAACAGTCACCGGTCTGGCTGGAGAATAGGACTGTGCCAGAGGCCAGGCAGTTGTACAGAGCAGCAGGATTGAGTAGGAGTAATTTCTCAAAAAAGAGAAAGTGAAGAGACAGACACTGTTTGGGGAATTCTCATGTAGCAGCCGTTCTGTCTAGCTCCCCAGGCACTGATCCCGAAGTTGAATGGAAGGCCCTGCCCACCCCCATAGCACTAGGAAGGAAGGGTGAGCTTCCAAACCCGTGGAACCGAAGCAGCGAGAGGGGAAGCAGAGAGTGGGCCAGCACTCGCCCGCACCTGAGCCCACAACAGTAACCCCTTCCCACACCCAAGGTGCTACAGGTGAGAGTAGAAAAGCCATACCAGTCACCCCTCAGCCCACTGCAGCCAGTAAGACCAGAAAAACCAGTATGGCCAGTTTGAAAGCAACAAGAGATTCTTGGGGTTTTTTGTTGTTGTTTTTTAAGTAATTTTTTATTTTTCAATTTTTATTATTTTTTATCTTTAAATTCCTTTTTCCTCTCTTTCCTTCTTTCCTGTTTGCTTCCTTCTTCCTTTCTTTCCAATTTCATCTCATCTTCCTTCCTTCCTTCTTCTGCTTTTTTTTTAAATACCCACAAGTGAGACAAAAAACCTGGAACTGTGAAAAGACCAGAGTTGAACCCAAAGAGGGGGCAGCCCAATAGCTGTGACAGTGAGACAAATTTCACTTTGCGATTACAGAGAACCTGCAAGTTATTGAATATTTGTATTAATATTTTTCCCATTATTCTTACATCTTTTATTTTAACAGTATTTTTGTATTCCTCTTCTTTCTGTATAGTCTTCTTCGCTTGGCTGGTTATATTCTATCATTTGACAGGTTTTCCCTGTTCTCGCTTTCATAGTGTATTGCTAATTTACTGTTCTTCACTTCATTTGTGTTCCATTAGAACACTACTCAAGGTCTTATACTCCCTATTCTTGTTATCTAGATCTCATAGATTCTGTCATATGATGCTTGCTCTACTATTATTGTAAATAATAGCTGTTCCATACAACTGTAAACACTTCACAACACCCATCCCAGATCTTAGCCCACTCCATGGTTTCCTAAACTGTATTACTGTACTTATTAACTCTATTCTCTCACACATTATACCTATCGACTATCCTTTACTCTCACCTTACCTCAGAATCTGACTTCCCATAACCTCACTGCTTTCTAGATCCAACTCACAATCCTTCCCTCCACAACAAAAGTCTCATATTCTTTCCATCCTTTCCAAAAAGTGGCTAGTTGGGTGGAAGATCACAGTTAACACTATACATAGTCAAAGAATCTCCTATCTCTTCTCTACCAGCTGCTGCTGTAAATATCATAGAATACTCCCTTGCTGTCTTAAACCATTTTGCCTTCCCCCTCCAACTGATCACAAAAAAGTTTATGTGGAATCAGTGAACACCAGGATACCCACTGGAAGAGTAAGCCCAACAACAAAGGAACCACCAACAGATAACAACAGAAGAAGGTGAAGGAGGGAGGGGAAACCATACAAATCTCAATCCAAGACCTATCTGGAAATACAACTAAATAGTGGAGAAACGACCCAGTACAAACAACTGAACAAGAGAAGGAAAGAATCTACAGAACATTGTACACAGGGAAGAACCAGCTTCGAAACAACCTGCCTTCACCAGCAGAACAAAATACAGGAGGTGATGAACAGAGCGACCCTCACTTAACCAGCTGGTGGGAAGGACCCACCAAGGAAAGAACCAACAACAATCAAAACCCAAAGACAAACACAGAGCCAACTTAAAAGACAGCCCAAGACGAGTGAGCTCAGGAGATCAGAGAGACTGCACCACTGAATCTCATAGGTATTCTACCACAGAAGTTCACACCATAAACCCAGGGAGCCAGAACACATCAATTAAAGAAGCTGAGGCTAACAAGAAGAGTCTCACAAACAATGGGAAGACAAAGAAACAATCCCCAAATGAAAGGAAAGGAGGAAGTCTCAGAAAGAATGCTAAATGAAATGGAAGCAACTCAACTATCAGATATTGAGTTCAGCAATGGTTATCAGGAAGCTCCATGAACTACCAGAAACTACAGGGAAACTACAATGAACTCAATGCAAACTATATCAACATGAAAAAGGAAATAGAAACTATCAACAAGGGCCAAGAGGAAATGAAGAATAGAATTCCTGAACTGAAGAACACAGCAAAACAAATCAAAAGCAGGATCAATGAAGCAGAAGATTGGATCAGCGAGTTGGAGGACAGAGTAGAAAAAACACCCAGAAAGAGCAAGAAAAGGAAAAGAGGTTCAGAAAGAGTGAAGAGGGATCAAGAGAAATGCAAAACAACATGAAATGTAGTAATATCCGTATAATAGGAATACCAGAAGAAGAAGAAGAGCAAGTCATAGAAAACCTATTTGAAAAAGTAATAATGGAAAACTTCCCTAACTTGATGAGGGAAAAAGTCACACAAATCCAGGAAACGCAGACAGTCCCATGCAAGAGGAACCCAAAGAGGCCGACTTCAAGACACATTATAATTAAAATGGCAACATTCCAAGACAAAGAGAGAATCTTAAAGGCAGCAAGGGAGAAACAGGAAGTAACATACAAGGGAGCCCCGATAAAGTTAGGAGCTGACTTCTCAACAGAAACGCTCCACCTCGGAAGAGAATGGCAAGAAATATTCCAAGTAATGAGAACGAGAGGTCTGCAACCAAGACTACGTTACCCAGAAAGGCTCTCAATCAAGATAGAAGGCCAAATAAGGAGCTTCCCAGACAAAAGAAGTCTAAAAGGATACACCTACACCAAACCAGTTCTGCAAGAGATGCTAAAGTGAGTGCTTTGAGGAAAGGAAGGAAAAGAAAGAAAGGAACACAGGTACAAAAATGGCAATGAATAAGTACCTATCAATAATAACCGTAAACATAAATGGATTAAATGCTCCAATTCAAAGACATAGAAGAGCTGAATGGATAAGAAAGCATGACCCACACATATGCTGCCTACAAGAGACCCACTTCAGGACAAAAGATCTACACAGACTCAAAGGGAAGGGCTGTAAACAAATATTCCAAGCAAATGGACAGGAAAAAAAAAGCCGGGGTAGCAATATTCATATTAGAAAAAATAGACTTCAAAAAAAGGGCCATAGAGAGAGACACAGAAGGTCACTTCATATTACTCAAGAGAAGAATCCACCAAGAAGACTTAAACATTGTAAATATATATGCACCCAACACAGGAGCACACAAATACATAAAGAAAATCTTAGAGGACTTCAAGAGATTGATAGCAACACAATCATAGTAGGGGATTTTAATACCCCACTGTCAAAAATGGACAGATCTTCTAAGCAAAATATCAACAAAGATATTGTGACATTGAACAATACCCTAGATGAAATAGACTTCACTGATATATAGAGAGCCCTTCATCTCAAAGAAGCTAAATACACATTCTTTCCAAATGCACATGGAACATTTTCAAAGATAGACCACATGATAGGACACAAAACAAGCCTCAGCAAATTCAAGAAAACTGAAATCATACCAAGGATTTTCTCTGACCACAGGGATTGAAACTAGAAAGCAACCCCAAGGAGAAAAACCCAAAACCTCAAAATCATGGAGACTGAATAACAAGCTATTAAAACAATGAATGGGTCAAGAATAAAATTAGGGAAGAAATCAAAAAGTTTGTGGAAACACATGAAAATTAACTCACAACAACCCAAAACTTATGGGACACAGAGAAGGCAGTCCTCAGAAGGAAGATCATAGTGATACAGGCCTACCTAAAAATGATAGAAACATTTCAAACCAACAACCTAACCCTACGCCTAAAAGACCTCGAGGAACAAAAACAAGGACAGCCCAGAGCAACTAGAAGGAAGGGAATAACCAAGATCAAAACAGAATTAAAGGACATAGAGACTAAAAGCATAATTCAAAGGATCAATGAATCCAGGAGCTTGTTCTTTGAAAAGATAAACAAAACTGACAAGCCTTTAAACAGGCTCATCAAGAAAAAATGGGAGAGGACCCAAATAAACCCAATCAGAAATGAAAGAGGAGAGACTACAACTGATACCACAGAAATACAAAGGATTGTAAGAAATTACTATGAAGAACTGTATGCCAAGAAATTTGAAAACCTGGGTGAAATGGACAAATTTCTAGAAAAATATAATCTTCCAAAACTCAGTGAAGAAGACGCAGAAAGTCAGTAAGAGTAGATGAAATTGAAGCAGTAATCAAAAAACTCCCAACACACAAAAGCCCTGGACCAGATGCTTTCACAGGACAATTCTACAAAAGCATTATGTAAGAGCTAACCCTATCCTTCACAGACAATTCCAAAAAATCCAAAATGATGGAAAACTCCCAAACTCTTTTTATGAAGCCAGCATCATCCTAGTCCCCAAACCAGGTAAAGACACAACAAAGAAAGAAAACTTCAGGCCAACATCGCTGATGAAGATAGATGCTAAAATCCTCAACAAAATATTGGCAAACTGCATCCAACAATACATTAAAAAGATCATACACCATGACCAAGTGAGATTCATCCCAGGGATGGAGTAATGGTTCAACATTCTCAAATCAGTAAATGTAATACATCACAGAAACAAAAGCAAAGACAAAAATCACATGATCATGTCAATAGATGGGGAAAAAGCATTTGATAAGATACAGCACCCATTTATGATAAAAACACTCAGCAAAGTGGGAATAGAGGGAGCACTCCTCAACATAATAAAGGTTATATATGAGAGACCAACAGCCAACATCATACTCAATGGGCAAAAACTAAAATCTTTTCCACTAAGATCAGGAATAGGACAAGGTTGTCCACCTTCACCACTTTTATTCAATATAGTATTGGAAGTTTTCGCCACAGCGATTAGACAAGAAAAGGAAATAAAAGGCATCCAAATCAGAAAGGAGGAAACAAAACTTTCATTGTTTGCAGATGACATGATAGTATACATAGAAAATCCTATAGACTCAGCCAAAAAACTGCCTGACCTAAGAAATGAATTTGGCCGAACAGTGGGATATATAGTCAATATACAGAAACCAAAGGCATTTTTGTATACCAACAATGAAACAGCAGAAGCAGAAATTAAGAAAAAAGTCCCATTTGACACAGCAAAAGCAAAAAAAAATACCTAGGAATAAACCTAACCAAACAGATAAAAGACCTGCATGCATAAAACTACACAACACTGAAGAAAGAAATCAAGGAAGACACAAACAAATAGAAACATATACCGTGTTCATGGATGAGAAGAATTAACATCATCAAAGTGCCAATTCAAGTACCAATAGCATATTTCACAGACATAGAACAAACACTTCAAAAATTTATATGGAACCATAAAAGACCCCAAATAGCTGATGCAATTTTGAGAAAGAGCAAACTAGGAGGGATCAAAATACCTGATATCAAACTGTAGTACAGGGCCACTGTAATCAAAACAGCCTGGTATTGCTGAAAACAAGCACATGGACCAGTGGAACAGAACAGAGAGCCCAGAAATAAACCCTAGTCTCTAGGGTCAATTAGTATTCGACAAAGGGTTCAACAACATAAAATAGAGCAAAAATAGCCTCTTCAACAAGTGGTATTGGGAGAACTGGACAGCTATGTGCAAAAAAATGAAACTCGAGCAACAACTTACACCATACATAAAAATAAATTCAAGGTGGATGAAATATTTAAATATAAGCCGTGACACCATTAAAGTCCTAGAGGAGAACATAGGCAGGAAAATCTGATATTTCATGCACCAACATTTTTACTGATACATCCCCTAGAGCAAGAGACATAAATGAAAGAATAAACAAATGGGGTCCCATGAAAATAAAAAGCTTCTGCACAGCTACCGAAAACAGTGTAAAGTAAAAAAAGAACCAACAGCATAGGAAAATATATTTTTCAATGATATCTCAGACAAGGGTTTAATCTCCAAAATACATAAAGAACTTACATGACTCCACTCTAAGAAGACAAGCAACCCAATGAAAAAATGGGCAAAGGACTTGAACAGACACTTCTCCAAGGAGGGCATACAGAGGATCCAGAGACACATGAAAAGATGCTCGATATCACTAGCTATCAGAGAGATGCAAATTAAAACCATAATAAGATACCACTTCACACCAGTCAGAATGGCCATCATAAACAAAGCAACAAACAACAAGTGCTGGAGAGGTTGTGGAGAAAGGGGGACCCTAGTGCACTGTTGGTGGGATTGCAGACTGGTACAACCACTATGGAAAACAGTATGGGATTTTCTAAGAAAACTAAAAATGGATCTGCCTTTTGATCCAGCAATTCCACTGCTAGGATTATTTCCTAAGAATCCTGAAACACCAATCCAAAAGAACCTTTGCACCCCAATGTTCACATCAGCACAATTTACAGTAGCCAAGTGTTGGAAGCAACCTAGGTGCCTATCAGTAAATGAATGGATCAAAAAACTGTGGTACATTTACACAATGGAATTCTATGCAACAGAGAGGAAGAAGGAGTTCCTACCCTTTGGAACAGCATGAATGGAACTGGAAAACATCACGCTAAGCAAAATAAGCCAGGCAGTGAAAGACAAATACCATATGATCTCATCTTTAACAGGAACCTAAACAACAAAATAAACAAAGAAGGAAAATATAACCAATGACACTGAAATTGAGAACAGGCTGACAGTCACCAGAGGGGGGAGGGGAGAGAATTTCAGGGGGCAAATGGGAAGGGTTTATAGGAACAAGTATAAAGGACACATGGAGAAAAACTAGAGATTGTGTAAATGGGAGGGAGGTGGGGAGGGCTGGGGTGGTGGGCTGGTATGGGAGTAAAAGACAGAAAACTGTACAAGAACAACAATTAAAATAAATTAAAAATAAAAATATAAAATATAAAAAAAGAAAACATTATATACTCTTTAACACCAGTAAATTGTAATATCTCATTATTTTCTTATATGGAAAATTAAAATCTTACCTTAAGAAAAATGTTTAAAGATCTAAAATCAGAGTTTAATAAGAGAGTTATCTCCCACTTCTAATAAACAGAGTTACAAAGGAACTCCTTTAAGAATGAATGGTTTCAAAAGTCCCTGAAGTTGTTACACACAAAAAAAAGAAAACTACAGACTGATCCCTGAGACAAAATTTATATAATTAATAAACTGATAACAAAATTATGTACATTTATCAAATTGTTTTGAGAATAAAGTAATAAAATTTTACTTGACATTAAAAAAAGTAGAAATATCACAGATAACAAGTTCTTTGTATGTGCCAACTACTGCACTAAGTGCTTTTCATTCATTTCTCTTTTTTTGAATCCTCAGACTTTCCCTGTCCATTTTACATCAGTGGAAACTGAGGGTCAGAAAAGCTGTAGATCATGGCTAGAGGCAAAAACCAGTAAAACATGTAGCTAGGATTTAGACCCACTTAAGTCTTATTCCAGATTCCAAGCTAACAACCAATATACATATTCTATTTTTATGCTTGAGAAAATAAAGTATATATTGGGCAAAGCTAAATAGCAATTATCTTGAAACAATAATTCTCAATATCAATTTTGGTCAGGTACAAAAATCCTATGAAACTAGGATAATGTAGTTGCTTTACAGACTAACCCTGTTAAGAATCTCTATTAGCCATCTCCTCCTTTTTGAAGTGAAGGAAAACTCAAACTGACGGTTGCCAGATGAGAAGGGGGGTTGGGTGAAAAGGTAAAGAGATTAAGAAATACAAAAAGTTGACAGTTATAAAATAGTCACATGGATGTAAAATCAGCATAAGGAATCTAGTCAATAATACTGTAATAAACTGTGTATGGTGTCAGGTAGGTACTAGAGTGGGTGGGAGGTCATTTTGTAAATTGTATAATTGTCTAAACACTATGTTGTACAACAGAAGGTAATTTAATATTGAATATCAACTGTAATTCAAGCATTTAAAAAAAATAAAGTGAAAGAAAACTTTTGAACTTATGTTCTATTATAAACTTTCATCCACTAATCAGAATGCAAACTTTTTCTAGGAAATGAATTCCAAAAAAGATAAACAGTAAGAGTAAGTGGCTAAAATATTAAGCCAGTCAACAAAAGTATTAACTTTGTGCTATGTTCCAAGCTCCATGTTGGGCACTGTTATATGGCTGACATACTACATGGCTGACAAGACACAAGGGGTCTTGGCCCTTACAAAACTTCCAGTCTCACAGGAGAGTCAAACTATTACAATCCAGCATAAGTGTTATGACAAATGTTATGGCAGAATGAAGCTGAGATGACAAGCAAGGTCCCTGAAACAAATAATATCTAAACCAATAGCTGAATAATAATTAAGAATTTACTTGATTAATAAGAGAGGTGGGGGAAAATAATCTGGGCTGAAAGAATAGTTAGCAAAGGCTAGGAAACAAGAAGGCACATTTAAGGAAAACAAACTGATACCAGATGAAAATAATGGGTTGTGGTGACAATACCCTTGTGAGTCATGATAAAAACTCTAGAGGATTTTTATCCCTAAGAACAACTGAATCCTTAAAAAAGCTTTTGCATAGGGGACTGACCTCAGTATATTTCAGAAACATCACTCTCACTGCTGTCTACAAAATCATTTAAAGGGACCTGAAAGAACAGAAATAATGGTGGCCTTGAATAAGATAGTGGCAGTGGGCATGGAGGAAAGTGGACAGATCCGACTTTAACTAGTGGATATAGTTAGAAGCTTGCTAGAATTCTCAGGATGTAGGAGTCAAGGGAGCCAGGAGTCAAAGTTGATGCCCAGGACTTTGGCCTCAACAATTCAGTGAACAACAGTGACCTTTGTTGATACAGGAACAGAGGATGCTAAATGAACATGACAGGAGAGATAATGACTCCTTCTTGGAACAGGTTGAGTTTGAGCTGTCCTTTTAGGACTCACAGAGACCTGTCCAAAATGCAGTTAGACATGCAAGTCTGATGCTCAAGAGAGACATATAGGACAGTTAAGGAGGCCAAAGAAGAGGCCAGAATTGCCCATGAAAAACTGTCAGGGGAGCGAAAAGGACCCTGAACACGGGAGTGCCAGGGGCACTTAATGCAAAGGTAGAAGAGCTCATGTGAAAAAATACTGGGTTTTTTCTTTGAGAGGAAAATGATTTAAAAGAAAATGGCTCCATAAAACATTATCTCTGCCACCTTCACACCTCCCTCCTTGCCCCCCCCAAATTTTCATAATGTTTAAGTTATTATTTGGAGTAAACTATCACTAATACCATCCTAGTAATTAAACTGAAGGTTTTTACAGTGTCCATGATTTAAGAGTTTTGTGAATAGATCTGAGGCTGACTGATATAGTCTACTTTCCAGAAAAATTTATTTCCAAGTTTTTAAATGCCACTAAATTTAACAAGCATTCACTGAGTACCCTCTATGTGCATGCAGATCAGAGATGAATTTCAGGGGAAAAGGGGAAGGGTTTACAGGAACAAGTATAAAGGACACATGGACAAAAACTAGGGGGAAATGGAAATGGGAAGGAGATGGGAAGGGCTGGGGCAATGGCAGTAAAAAACTAGGCAGGGGATAGCAGTAAAAGACAGAAAACTGTACATGAACAACAATCAAAAAAAAAAAAAAGACTGTCAAGACTTGCTCCTGCCCTTCAAGACTCTACAATTTAATGAGAACCACACACAGATACACAAACGTAATGCTCTAAGAACAAGATGAGCCATAACACAGGAGCACTGAGGAGCACTTCCCCTGCCAGTCTGGGAAAGAGGGTACCAGGGAGTGACAACTGAGCCAAGTATTAAAAGATAAGTAAAACTAATTCAGGCAGGCTGGGACAAGTGAGAAAATAGCTGGCAAAGGGATACTACAAGTACAAAGTATGTAAGAAGAGATGCAGGTGGAGAAATGCAAACATTCATTCCTGCTACAGTATAAAAAGCAAGCAGGGAGTGGCAAATGACACACTAAGAAGCAGATAGGGTCTAGATCACAGAGTACTATCTATGTCATCATAAGAACTTAGAAGCTGTGGACCCTGAGAAAGAAGATGCCTACTAAAAAGGGCTCCTGGTGGCTAACTGGGCTCAAATTTTAAAAACAAAACAAAACAAACAACAACAACAACAAAAGCCCAGGACTTAGTAGCCATTCCTACACAGGGGTCACTCATTCAAAGTGCCCTTCAGGAAGAAGCTTGAACTGAGCCGGGGCAGGGACTTTTGTCTATGTAAGTCAACTCTCCTTTGACTCTGAGAAGGCACTTTCCTTTTCCACCAAAAACTACATGGGAAACACTGAAGATATCGCATCTGAGCAGAACAGACCAGCACAAGCCAGAGTAGACTGGCAAAGACAGAGCAGACCAGTGCAGGGCAAAGTAGATCAGCAAGAAGCAAAGCAGAGCTATCCAGTCAGAGAGGGGCCTGACCCCAGGGCTGTGTGGCCCTGTGGTCACCTCAACCCGGGGTGACCTTATATATGTGCTGTTTTCACAGCCCTGCTATTACCACAACTGAGCTACTTTGCACTGAATAAAGTTTCCTCCATCACAATAATACATATTGGGGATTACTACTGGCTTTGAATTGGTGCCAATGACCACTGGATAACAAAGTTCACGCTTTAAAGCAAAGAAAAACCCAGTAAGAGTTTAAGCAGATTTTCATTTTTAGTATGTAAGATATTATAGTGGTGGTTTTATAGTTGACGGATTTGCAGAATTTCAGGCTAGAGGCAGAGATATCAGTTTGGCAGTGAGGAGACTGCAGCAATGAGTAGGACATAAATGAGAGTCAGAAACAGATGGAGTAAAGGAAACAGTCAAGGTAAATGATACAACTTTAAGACAGATTGGAAGTGTGGGATAAGAAAGAAGTCAAAGATGAATCCCAAGTCCCTCACCTGGGTGACTAGAGTGAAAAATCAGGCACTTCAGTGGAGAAAAATCAGGAAAACTTTAAAGGAAAAATGATGAGTTCAATTCTGACATGGTAAAATAGAAAAGTCAGTGAGATGTCCAGTTGCTAGAACAACCCTTAACATGGCACTTATCACAACTGAAATATGTCCCCAGTAGAATGTAAGCCCCATGAGGAGCAATCTTGTCATATTCACCTTGCTACCTGCAAAACTGCCGGGCACAAACTTCATACAAAACTTATTTCTTGAACAAATAAATGCATGCATGAAAAACTGAATAAATGAAATTTTATTCTAATGCTTTCTCCTAAGCTTGGTGTTTTGAATAGAAAGCCACTTTAGAAGTAGGTGATCCTCTTCTCAAGTTCATAATTACTACTTACTGTGTTGAGTTCTCAAAAAATCCAAAAGCCTGCTCAGTATACCACCTTCTTTAACAAATTTATAACATTAAAAATCATAACTTAAAATGGGACCCCAAGTGCTATTTAATCATTCTTGTCCCTTTTCTTATCTCACAGATATTTGAATGTTGACTAAATTATTTTATTTTCTCCTAAAGAAGGAAATAGGCAAGATTTTATTAACTGGTTGAAGTAAAAAATATGCCAACAATTAAAAAACAATTTCCTTGAGAAGGAAAAATAAAAACACTCTCTGCAAGAGAAATATAAAAACTTGGCTACAGTAAACTAATGAAGAAAAAGTATAAAGAAATGTTTTAAGATGCATTCAACATATTTTAATGTAAAATGATATCCAAAAGGTATTATAAATGACATCTATATGCCGAGCATTTGACTGGGCTACAAAATATAGCAGGAAAAATCCTGTCTTGACATCCAAATATAACAACAAAAGGAATTTTAAAAACCAAAATCATTCATATGTATCTTTGAAATGTATAGTTTTTTAAAAAATATGTAATCAATTTATTCCACTGTTCTGCCTTAGGGAATATAAAATGAGTTTTCCTAAGTTCCTTAAAAACCTGACAACATGAGGAGAAATCATAACTTGGAAGGAGGACAAGTCAAACTTGAAAATGTCATCTACTATACTAATGTAATATATATTATGCATGTGTTATATATTATATTGTATATGTACATTATAGTACATATATATAAATGTGTAATATAATACACTCAATGTATTGTCTACATGGTAGATAAGAATTTATAGTAAACTCTTTTCTTCCATTGCATTAACCATTAAAAACAACAAAAAAAGCACCAACCAAATTAAAAATTTGAAAGAATTTTACTTGCACTTCATTTAATATTAACACATCTGGGTGCCTAAGTCAACTAATGTAAATAATGGGTAACGAGGTCTCTGACTTCAACAGCATGGTGGTATGAGACATCCTCCAGGACTCTCCCCATGAAGTTATAAGTTGGACATCTAAAATTAAACAAAGGTTTACCTGGTCAACATACAAACATGTATGAGAGAGATTCATATAGAAACATCTAAAGGTGGGTGTATTGGATTCAATGGGGTAAAAGAAAAGAAGAAAGGACAGAGATGGGTGCTACAGACACAGCTCAGCCCGGAGCTCACTGTGAGACTCAGTAGCAGGGAAAGAGTCAGCCCTGA
Organism: Anoura caudifer; assembly: GCA_004027475.1. Taxonomy (NCBI): domain Eukaryota; kingdom Metazoa; phylum Chordata; class Mammalia; order Chiroptera; family Phyllostomidae; genus Anoura; species Anoura caudifer. The sequence continues at coordinate 96,555 of PVKU01006293.1, forward strand.
GGAGGAGAAGCGTAGAATCAACATTCCTGCCTGAGTGGTGAGCACATACTGTGGCTGAATCCAGTGACAGGGCCAGAGACTGAACACAAAGGTGTGACATTTGACCATTACCAGACAGAACACAAAATCACAGACACTTAGCTGCCTCCCTTCACCATCCCAGAGCTCACAGAAGGTCCCAGCAGAAGCAATAGCAGAGAAAGGGTCAGGTTATGGAGCACATTTCCGCAGTCCTAAGAACTGGAGAAGCAGAAACATTTCTCTGAGTGGCAGGCTCACATTGTGGACAATCCCAGTGACGGCATAGAGATAAAGCTGTGGCAGCTGAGATCTGGCAGCCACCATTACTGGGAGGAGGATAAAGCCACAAATGCACAATTTTGTGTGAGTTTTTGTATGTGTTTTGTGATCCAGCCTATGCCAGGGCATCCCTTCACCTACCCATGACAATGAAGACCAGTAAAGGCACCTGACACACCTCAGGTAGTATAGCACTGATGAAGCATCTAGTTGTAGAAGGCAGTGCTGGGATCTCAGGGGCCCAGAACCCCATTGCCTACCACATACCCCCATGGGAATGGGGCTTGAGACAGAGACAACCTGGTCAGAGAGGGGACACTCACCTCCCTAGGGAATAAGGGCATTTTCCATGGCAGAGGGAACAACTTCCTACAGAAATCCCTGAAGCCCCAGCAGTGCAAGAGAAAATAAAAACTTACGCTTCAGCACCACCTACTGGAAAACAAAAAGACCTGTTCTTATCAACCTGCTAAATAGAGAAGTGTTACTCGTTTAAAAAAGCAGACTTCATTTCCATAAATGCGTAGGAAGAGAAATAATCCATCAGATACCACAAATAACCAAGATAACAAGGTTGCTCAGAAGGGAAATGAACAACATTCAGAGAAAAAAACTTTAATGACAGAGAATTCAAGACTGGCGTTCTAAAAAAAACCATCAGTGAGATATAAGAAAGCTCAAAAGGTAGTTTAATGAACTCCAAAGTAAAATCAATGAATAAAAGGAGTACTTGACCAAAGAGATAGAAACTTTGAAAAAGAACTAAACAGAACTTCTGGAGATGAAGAACTTGATATAAAAGATGAAGAATGAACTAGAGAGCTTAGGAAATAGAACTGACCAGATGGGGGAAAGAATTAGCGATAACAAAGATAGAAATCTAGAAAGGATGTACGCAGAAGAGAGAGAGACTTGAGAGGTTTTTTTAAAAAATGAAAGAACTCTACAAGAATGATCTGACTCAATCAGAAAGCGCACTATAAAAATACTGGGTATACCATAATGAGAAGAGAGGGAGAAAGAAACAGAAAGCCTATTCAAATAATCAATGAGAATTTCTAAAACCTATGAAAAAAACTAGATCCTTGAATCCAAGAAAGCAAATAGAATACCTAATTATCTAAATCCAAAAAGGCTTTCCAAAGACCCATACATTAAAACTGTCAAAAATTAGACCCTGGTTGGTGTAGCTCAGTGGACTGAGTGCGGGCCTGTGAACCAAAGAGTTGCGGTTCGATTCCCAGTCAGGGCACATGCCTGGGTTGAAGGCCAGGTCCCCAGTGGGGGGCCACATGAGAGACAATCACACATTGATGTTTCTCTCCTTCTCTTTCTCCCTCACTTCCCCCCTCTCTAAAAATAAACAAATAAAATATTTTTTAAAAAGTTAAAAAAAAACTCAAAAATTAATGGCAAAAAGAATTCTCAAGGAAGACAGGAAAAAGACAACAGTAACCCATTACATTATCATCAGATTTTTTTTTTTTTCCAGCAGAAACCCTACAAGCTACAAAAGACAGGGATCAAATATTCAAATTACTAAAAGAGAAAAATGACCAGCCAAGAATAATATTTCCAGCAAAGATATCTTTTAAATACGAAGGAGAAATAAGGACTTTTCCAAGCATACAGAAGCTGAGAATTTACCACCAGAAGACCTGCAATTCTGAAGGATATTCTACCTAAATCAAAAAGATAAAAGAATACAAAACTATGAGTAACATGACTAATAGACAAAAGCAGGAAACTGCAACTCTTGTTAAGAACATGATAATATACACTTAAATATAAAATAAAGTTTAACAGAGGTAGAAACATAAAAAAGAGAAGACAATAGCTACTACAATTTAGAAATGAATTCAAACCAGAAAAAGGAATAAATTGTGATGACAAAAACTACAAGGGAAGGAGGTAAAGGTAAGAATTTGCACAAAGAAATAGAGATTAGATGCATTCAGAAGAAAAAGGACTAGTGTATATATGAAACTTTTTTACATAAACCTAATGCTAACCACACACAAAAAATCCGAAAATGAGACAAATTACAAAGGAAAGGAGGAAACAAGGAAAAAAATCATGGAATACTACCAAAGTTAAAAAAAAAAAAAAAAAACCCAAAACAGAAATACAACAAAAATGGAAAAATGGAAACAGACACCAGAAAATGAAAAAAATATAATGGCTACAGAAAATCCTCATATATCAATAATCACCCTAAATGTAAAAGGACTTAACTGACCAATTAAAAGGCACACAATAGCAAGCTGGATCAAAACACAAAATCAACAACACGCTGCCTTCAAGAAACGTATCAGTTCCAAGTACAAATAGATTCAAAGTGAAGAGGAGGAAAATGATACTACAATCAAATGGAATCCAGAGAAAAAGAGGTCTAGTCCATTTATCTCTGACAAAGATTTTTAAAAAATGTAGTAAAAGACAGAGCTGAACATTTTTATAATGATATAGGGGACAATACTTCAAGAAGACGTAACACTTCTCAATATATACGCACCCAATCTGGGAGCACCAAAATACATAAAGCAACTACTAACAGAAAAAAAAGGGAGAAACAAAAAACACAATTTATAGTGTAGGATCTAAATATCCCATTGACAGCAATGCATAAATCGTCCAACCAGCGGGGCGGGGTTGGTGGGGAAGGAGCCTGACCATTGTGGCTCAGTTGGTTTGGAGCCATCCATACTGACAAGTGGCAGGTTTGATTCCCAGTCAGGACACCTGACTGGGTTGCAAGTTCAGTCCCTGGTCAGGGAGTGTGCAAGAAGTAACTGACTGATGTGTCATCCTCACATTGATGTTTTCTCTATCTTCCTCCCTCCCTTCCCCTCTCTCTAGAATAAATAAAAGAAAAAAAAGGAAGCATTCATTCCCACCAGTGATTACCCAGTATCTCAGAACCTTCTTTTAAATAAATAAACAAATATTCACCTTATATAACACATTAGACCAAACAGAGATAATCAATATTTAAGAGTTTTTCATCCCAGAACACTAAATTATATATTCTTCACTAGTGCACACAGAACATTTTCAAAGATAGACCATATGTTGGACACCAAACTAGCCTCAGAAGACTGAGATCATACCAAGCATATTCTCCAACCACAAGGCTTTCTGATGCAGACCCCAGCTTGTGGGGTCCGCCACTTTGTGGATGAGGCACGAGAAATTCACATGGACTACCGAGTCCTGTGGAGGAAAAGAGATAGCATGGCTTTTCTCTCAAGGGGAGAAAAAGCCTCAGCCCCTGCCATGACAGGCCTTTATTTCTTTTTCTGGGCACATTACATGAAGGTCTTCACTTACTATGCACAGGTTTGCTTTAGGTGGTTACCTTTTACAAGAAGGAGCCAATGCCGCTAATCACATCACAGAAGAAGGATGTTTGCAAAAGAGAAGAGAAAAGTTGGTGAACTGGTTACACTTGTCTTTGGAAGGTTTAGCATGGATTTTAGGAAGTTACTTTGCAGTAAATGTTTGCTGTCTCAATTCAGGGTGAGGGAGTGTTAGCAAAAGCAAGTCTCATAGCAGTCTAGGTACAATGAGGGCCTGATTCCCCATGGGAGAACCTACCCATGGACATGGGTCCTGTGCATCAGACCTTGCTTTCCACTGGGAGCTGGGCCCATGCCATGCAGGACTGTCTCCTACGTTTCCCCCCTTATTTTTAGTTATGACCGCTATAGATCCCACAAAGCTTGCTACTTGCTGGTCTCTCACATGACCCTGGCAGAATAATTTGCAAATGCGTAAGCAACTAGCAGTTCCAAAGACCCACATTCTCAGATTAAGCCCATCAATCAATGTCAAGCAATAATGATCAAATAATAGATAACATTCAAAGAACTCTGAGGCCCTATTTTGAGTCAGGGTCAGATAGCTAAAGGGCAATAAAGCTCTGGGGAACATACTCATTTCAGGTCTGGATCCTTACCATTTAAATTGAGGGCATTAGCAAAGTAGATTTCATAGGATTTTATGCATTCTTCCTTAGGCTTGATTGCTCTGGGAAACCTGCCCTTTCCAGCACGGGGCCGCACCCACCTCTGGCATTGTTTCAGGCTTAGGTCAAGCAGGGGAAGTAAGGCAGCCAAGAGAGTAGGAGACTTCTTGCAGACAGAATGAGGACTCAGGCTATGTCAAAGCCGAGGGGCGAGGGTCCATGACCCTCTTTCTCCATGGCCCCCAAATCCTTCCCTGAGGGCCTCCTCGTGATTGTGCCTGTCCTAGGTCATCCCTCCCTTGAGGAATCTTACCCATCATTGGCTAACTGATCATGCAGTGGGGGCCCCAGCAGGGTAAGTAAAGTGGTCAGAGGTGGTGCTCCTGCCAGGGAGATAAGCTTCGTGTCCTCATTGGCTTAGGGTCCCAAGGTCCCTCACTCAGCATTAGCCATGGAGGGTTACAGCTTCTGAAACCAGGCAGGGTGGTTCCCAACACTTTCAAATTAGAAATAAACTGAAAGGAGGAGTGGGAAAAACCAGAAATATGTGGAGATTAAAACAACATGCTACTAAATAAGGACTGAGTCAAAGAAGAAATCAAAGATGAAAAAATACATAAAGATAAAACAGAATAACAATACAACATAGCAAAATTTGGGAGTTACAGCAAAAGAGTAATAAGAACAGTTTATATCATCACAGGCTTCCCTCAAGAAACAACAAAAATCTCAAATAAACAAGCTAACATTTTACTTTAAAGGACTAGAAAAAGAAGTACAGACAAGGCCCAAAGTCAATAGAAGGAAGAAAATAATAAAAATTGCAATGGACTCAAACAAAATAGAAAACAAACAACAGAAAAAATAAATGCAACAAAGACCTGATTCTTAAAGATTAATGAAAATGACAAACCTCTGGCTAGACTCACTAAGGAAAAAAGAGAAAAGGCTCAAACGAAATCAGAAATTAATTAGAAGTTTCAACAGATACCACAGAAATATTAAGGACTATAGAATAATACTATAAAAGGCTATATACCACCAAATTCAATAACCTAGAAGAAATGAACAAGTCTGTAGAAATATATAACCTTCTTAGAATGAATCATGAAGAACTAGAAAATCTAAATAGACTGATCAACAGTAAGGAAATTGAAACAGTCATCAGAGACTTCTCGAGAAGTAAAAGTCCAGAGCCAGATCGCTTTTCTAATGAATTCTACCAAACACTGAAAGAAGATTTACACTTACCATTCTCAAATTCTTCCAAAAAATTGAAGAGGCAATACTTCCTAACTGCTTTGATATGGCTAACATTACCCAAAATCACACAAAACAAAAAATAAAATTACAGACCACTATCTCTGAAGAATACGGATCCTAAACAAAAATGCTAAACAAAATACTAGCAAACCAAGTATACAACTACAGTACAGTACAGTACAGTGGGGCTCATTCCAGGAGCACAAGAATGGTTCAACATATATGATTAATGTGATGTTAATCACATTAATGGTTCAACATATATTGATTAATGTGATAACCACATTAACAAAAATAAAGGATAAAAATTACATGATCATATCAATAGATTAAAAAGAAAACACATTTAACAAAAAAAAAATCCATTTATGATTAAAACACTCAATAAAAGAGGTGTAGAAGGAAAGTTCCTGAACATAATGAAGGCCACATATGACAAGCCCTCAGCTAATTATTATACTTAATGGTGAAAAACTGAAAGCTTTTTGTCAAAGATCAGGAACAAGACAAGGATGTCTACTCACACCACTGTTATTCAACATAGTACTGGAAATTCTAGCCACAGCAACCAGCAAGAGAAAGAAATAAAAGGCACTCAAATTGGAAATGGAGAAGTAAAATTGTTCACTCTTTGCAGATGACAAGTCTCTACATAGAAAACCCTAAAGACTCACCAAAAAACTATTAAAGACAATAAACAAATGCAGTAAACTGGCAGGATACAAAAACAATGTACAAAACTCCATTGCATTTCTGCATACTAACAACAAAATTTCAGAAAAAAATAAACAATTCCATTTGCAACTGCAACAACAACAAAAAAAAACCTAGAAATAACTTAGCAAAGAATGTGAAGGATCTATACACTAAAAACTATAAGGCATTACTGAAAGAAACTGAAGATACAAAGACAAAATGGAAAGATAGTCCATGTTCATGGGTTGGAAAAATCAACATAGTTAAAATGTTCATATTACCCAAAGCAATATACAGATTTAATGCATTCCCCACCAAAATCCCAATGTACTTTTTCAAAGAAGTAGAACAAAAAATCATCAAATGTGCATGGAACCACAAAAAACCCTGTATAGCCAAAGCAATCCTGAGAAAAAAACCAAAGCCGGAGGTATCCTACTTTTGACTTCAAATTATACTACAAACTTACAATAATCAAAATAGTATAACATTGGCAAAAAAAAAAAAAAAAAAAGACACACAGACCAATATATCAGAATTGAGAGCCCAGAAATAAAGCCACATGTATATACGGAACTAATTTTTCATAAAGTAGCCAAAAACATACAATAAAGAAAAGAAAGCCTCCTCAATAAATATGGTAGGGAAAACTGGAAAGCCACATGCAAAAGAATAAAACTAGATAGCTGGCCCAGGCTGAATAGCTCAGTTGGTTGGAGCATTGTCCTGTACACCAAAATGTTGTGGGACAATTCTCATTCAGAGCACATACCTAGGTTGTGAGTTTGATCCCTTGTTGGGATGCATACAGGAGGCAATATCGTGTGTGTGTGTGTGTGTGTGTGTGTGTGTGTGTGTGTGTGTGTGTATACATGTGTCTCTCTTTCTTCCTTAGATCAATAAACATACCTTTGGATGAGGATTTAAAAAAATTTTTAAAAAGCACAGATTTCTGTTTGTATATACAAACATTGGCTCAAAATGGGTCAAAGACTTAAATATAATATGTAAAACAATGAATTACATAGAAGAAAACATAGGCACTAAATTTATCAACCTTGGTCTTAGAGATGATTTTATGAATTTGACCCCAAAGGCAAAGGAAGTAAAGGCAAAAATAAATGAATGGGACTATATGAAACTAAGAAACTTTTGCACAGCTAAGAAACCTCAACAAAACAAAAAGGAAACCAACTGAAGATTTTTGCAAACAATAGCTCTGAAAAATATATAAACAACTCACAAAACTCAACAACAACAAAAACAAAACCCAATTTAAAAATAGGTGAAGGACTTGAACAGACCCTTATCCCGAGAAGACATACAAATGGCCAACAGATATATGAAAAGATGCTCAAGTGCACTATTAGGAAAATGCAAATCACAACCACAATGAGATACCACCTCACACCTGACAGAATGGCTATTATCAACAAAACGAGTAATAACAAGCATTGGAGAGGTTGTGGAGAAAAAGGAACTCTCATTCATTGCTAGTGGGAATGCAAACTGGTATTGCCACTATGGAAAATAGTATGGAGGCTTCTCAAAAAATTAAGAATACAGTTACCATATAACCCATCACTCTACTTTGGGTGTTTACCTGAAAAATTTGAACACTTATTCTTAAAGACATACACACCCCTATGTTCACTGCAGTATTAGTCACAGTGACCAAGACATGGAAACAACCTAAGTGTCCCTTGATGTATGACTGGAAAAAGATGTGATACATATACACAATGAAATTTTACTCTTATAAGAAAGGATGAAATACTTCCATTTGTGACAACATAGATGGATCTTGAGAGTATCATGCTAAGCAATGTCAGATGGGAAAGGACAAGAAAATATAATTTCACTCATATGTGGGATCTAACACAGAAAGTAACAAATGAACAAAACAAACAAAAAAACTCAGACACAGACAGGAGACAGCAGTATGATGGTTACTAGAGAGAAAGAGGTGGGGGAAGATGAAGAGGGTAAAGGGGGTCAAATATATGGTGACGGAAGGAGAGTTGAATTTGGTTGGTAAACACATGATGCATTATATAGAAGATGTATTTTAAAATTGTACACTTGAAACACATAATCTCATTAACCAAAGTCATGCCAATAAATGTAATTTTTAAAAAATGAGCAATAAAATAACCAAACTCTTAAGGCTATAGAAAAGTCACAAAGAACCTTTAACTCATATTCCCACTCTCCAACCTTGCCCATGACTATATTTAAACCACTTCTGTAAGAACTCTCCCTTGAGAACTAGAAAGAACTTCTGATGCATATTATTAAATCTCTCAGATGTCCTCGAAAATATACTCTGCTCTTATCCAGTTTCCCTTAGGATGTTGAATGGTTTGACCATTTATCACAACATATCACTCAATGCATGTGGCACACCCATCACAAGATATACAAGTATTTCTGCCTTTCCAATTAGTCCCCCACTGTGTCATGGGAGATAGAATGTTAATTACAAGAGCAACAGCAGTTAAACTGAAATAATATGAATAAAAGAAAATCAAAACTGTATGGAAAGATTGAATTTCAAGTCCTGGCCAAGCCACTTAGTAGTGGTGTGACCTTGGTCAAGTTCCTTAACCCTCCTTTCCCCATCTGTTGTGAAAACTGAAATAATCACATGAGAGCACTTGATAAGCTGAAAACATTATAGGAATACAAGAATTATATAAGATTATAGCTAAATATATAACAGTTTAGAAGTTGCTGGCACAGAGCTTAGGAAGAATGATAATTGAGGTCTACATCAACTTATAATAGGAAGCCCAGCATACACAAAGGCCAGGTGACACTCCATTGGAAGAAGTGTTGCTATCATAGCCAATGAGATACATCACAGTCTCTCCTCAAGTGATTATTTAACTATCCATTAATTAGATAAGTCCCTTGGGCAAATTTAAGCCTGACTGAGATACACTATGGCTAAAGACACAAATAATGTATGTGGGAAATAAAATATAGCAAAATTTAAAATTAGATTTTATTTATACCCTACTACAAAAAGTAATTATTAATTTGAAACAGGTCCTTGATTACTGATGCTAGGGGATAAAAATGTTAGGAAAACACTGGATAAGCCAGACATGCAGGAAACATAGATTTATATTCTTAAGGACTGTTAATCACAACAGAAGCCTACTTATCCCAGACTGGTGTGGCACAGTTCGCTGGGCACTGTCCTGAAAAGAGAAAGGTCAACAGTTCGATTCCTGGTCAGGACACATGTCTGGGTTGCCGGTTCAGTCTCTGGTCGGCAGGGCACACAGGAGAGGCAACTGATAGGTGTTTCTTTCTCATACTGATGTTTCTCTCCCTCTCTTTTTGCCCCGCTTCCCCTCTCTCTAAAAATAAATAAATAATATCTTTAAAAAATGCAATTTTTTAAAAAAAGTCTACTTAAAAAAGAAGTACAAAAATGGACTTCCAGCCAAGATGGAGGCGTAGGTGGACACACTGTGTCTCCTCTCACAACCAAAATTAAGGAAAACAAAGATTTAGAAACAAGAAAACAACCAGAACTCATAGAAAACTGAAGTGTACGGAAGTCCAACAACCATTCATCCAGACCAGGAAGAGGGGCGGAGTTGCAGCAGGAAAAAGTGGAGGTGTGGACTGGGTACGCAGGCAGCAGCAGCTAGCAGACCCCAGGTGCACAGGCGGCAGCTAGCAGACCCCGGGCACGGGGTGGCAACTGTGCAGACCCAGTGAGGCCATGCAAGGTGGCTGGCTGACCAGGTGGTCCCACATTTGCGTGCAAATAATCCAGGCAAAGGGGAAGCAGCGGAAGGGACTGG